>SGJC01000515.1:0-13751 GCA_009887335.1 Henneguya salminicola
AACCAAAATGCGTTTAAGACAGACGGTTTTCTAATTTAGTAATCCTATCGTTAAGACTTCAAATTCGATAGGAATCGAATTTTTCGTAGCAGAATCATTCTTATACTCGACATTGGAGATGTTTGCTCGAATTTTAGTAAATTTCTCTCATTTACATTCCTATTCTTTCCAAATAAAAGCATAAATTATGGCACACATTTATGAAACTATCCATAAACCTTGGACTGTACCTTTCTAATGGATGAGTAGTTCTCCCTGAAATATCAGCGTTTTGTAAAATCTGACAAAAGCTCCATATCGACGGGTCGATACTTTTAATCCAGACCTCTGCAACAAGTGTATCCCAGGATAACCTAGATGTATCCTGGCAGGCTGCCTACAAGAGGTGGTCGAAATTTTGGTCATGGTTGACATGTGAATATGATTAAAACTTGTTGCTTCAACAAAATATTTTTTGTGTCTGTTACATAATTATTGCCGCGTTGGTTTGAGGTAGAATTAAGTTGCCAAACTTTTGCACTTTTTCATTTTTAGCCCAGAATATTTTACATATTTACTCATGTCCAAAATTATGCTCTAAACTTACTTTCTAAATCATAAAATATGGTTTAGGCCAGAGGTTCTCAGAAAGGGGTTGCCTGAAAAATTAAAAAACGTAACGAGATATTTTTATTCGTTCTCAATCCCCCGCCCTTTTTTTACTTGTCAGAAGGTTGGTCGCGGCTTTCAAACGTTCAAGAACCATCTGGGTTAAATCCTTTTAAACACCTCCAACCTGTTCACGGGTAAACATTTTGGTGGGTTCGAATTATAGTTTAATTGTCTAGTGACGTTTTACAAAAACTATATCGAGGGAATTTAGTTCTAGTTTTTAACAAGCTTTTTCCGAAGTTACTGGGCGTGCGCCCTGGAATATTCTCCACGCTCTATTAAAGGATAAGAGATATTGTGAGAAAAATTAAAATGGCTGCCCGAATGTTGCCGAAACATCTCTAGATTTTGTTGTTGTCTTGTAAGGCATTATTTAAAATAATCGTATGATTAATATAGTCATTTTCATATGCGTTGTATGTTTCCTCTGTTTTTTTCCAATAGACTACATTTAATGATCGGGTTGTAACCAATTACTTGCTCTATAACTTGATATATAAATTGGGCTGAATTATCACAATTTGATAAAGAAGGCGTTTATTCAAAATATGCAGTTTTTTCTTATTCCTTTTCTAAATATAATTTTGAAACAATCGAATAATTTTTTGATAGATTTCTGAATTATCGTTTTTTATTGGATTCAGCAAAATATGATTTTCACAGGTTTACTCCCATGATTCATGTGTAGAAATGAAGTTTATATTCTAATTTTTTGTGATTTTAGCCCTGGGTTATTTGTTATTAGCTGATAATAATTTTAGCCAGTGTATTAAAATTTTAAATAAACTATTTATCGATTCGTGAACATTTAAAATGGTTAAAGAAAGCCATTTTACTTAAACTTATAACCCCTCTTACTCCGCCCGCCGCCTTTATTATACTCGTGTAACAATATAAAAGAAATTAAATCCGCCAATATTCAACTCTTTAAAAGTGTCAAATTTTAGAATAAATGATCCATTTCATTTTTGACCAATTTTAAACAATTTTGCAAATTCTATTCCTGAGCAACACGCAGAACTATTTGATGTTGTTCACGAAGCGATTTAGAAAAAAATACAAAGAAAAACAAACATTGAATACGGATCAAAGGTGGAATAGGGTTCCCTCACATTTTTTTATGAACATGCGCAAACTATCTGATGTTTTCAACACGCCAAGAACTAAGCCAAATTTTCGAAAGATAGACGAGAATAACGTTGTAAATAAACATATTGAGAATAGGATTATATTTTAGGAAATAGAAATATTATAAGAAAGAAAATACTAATATAATGCGCACATGCCATAAAAATGGACAAGGTTTCCTATTGTATCATTCAGCGTTGAATAGTTTACTTGACATCAGTAAGGGACTGCTTATTAATTTATGTACAAAGGCATATTTAATAAAACATTAATTTAAATTTTTTAATTTAAATAAAATTATAACATCAGTATTTTTAAACTTTTGGTATAATTTATTTTATCCCTTATTGAATAAGTTTAATTACTCTGCGATAATTATAAATATGTTAAGAAAAGAAGGTAGGGAAAAACATGAAAAATTAAAGAAGAAAATCGAGCGGGAAAGGACATAAAAAAATATGATTACTTTGTAACATTTGTTTCCCAACCGATAATTTGCTCTATCGGTTTAAAAAATACCTCATCGATGAAAAGATACAATTAAATACACCATTACGTGACAAAATATTTGTAAAAATTCTAAATTTTATAAAGATGAAAGTAGAAAATCACAATTTAAATGAATGAAAAAATGTGTTTATAAATGCAAAAATAAAATCAAGGGTCGCAAGAGCCAGTTTTTATCGATTTAAAGTTAGTCTCTGAATGCTTGAGATCGTTTCAAGATAATGAATTGGTCAAAAAATGTATGATCGCCTCTGTCAAGGAAATTTGTCCAGATTAAAAACAACCATTTTATGATATTAGTTGATCTCCCAAATCAGTACAAAAATGAACAAATGGTATGACAATGGAAACTATGAATGTTTTACAGGATAGAATTATTTAATTCTTTGAATATTCGAATGTATTTGATAAGGATGTTGATGTTTGTGATACTGCTCAGCTTTTATTGTTCGGGAGTGGCGTCAGTTCATTTTTGTAGCAACTAAATAACTAATTGGCCTTAAATGACTTAAAAACACAACAAGGGGACGCGATGTTTATTTGGTAATTCTAAATGCGTGAAAAATTAAATTCCCTACGTTTTCACGTGCTATGAAGATTAACTTCGGTAGACGCCTTGTCTAGAACTGGGAATGACAAAGAATCAACCTCTCGTCTTAACTTATGTCAGATTTGAACATAAACACGACAAAAATTTATTTTTCATTGTCATTCATAATAAAAATGTAATCTTTTAATGTTTTGGATTTCAGAATATTACATCAGTCGTTGTGAAATGCATTAATTTCATAAGAGCTAGATAGCTTCGCCGTCGACAATTATCGCAATACCTCGCATAACTTAAATCTGAGTACAAAAATATTGGTTATTTCCCAAAAATTCGATGACTAAGGAGAGGAAATTGTTTCAGGCGATTTTTGGAACTTTGGGAGGAGATTCGAATCTTCTCGAACAAAATAACAGAGGTTAAGAAGGAGTTGTATGATAAAAAATCGTAATAGAAAGATTGATTCCCTCTGGATATAACAGAAAAACTTAACGATTTAAACAAGCAACTACAAGGAAAGATAAACTGGCAACTAATTTGTACCAATCAATCGTTGGATTCAAGCGAAAAGAAAATTTACATGCGATCCAAGTTCAGCACGTCAGCTGCGTTTATTCCCCTACATTGGAATTATTTGAGAGTGAGTCACAAAAAGGTTTTTTAAATATTCATTAAAAATTCAAAAACTGTCCTACGCGTTTGGTCAAGGATTTGGGAAACTAAAGAAACAAAATTAAATGATTGAAATTATTTGTCTCCTATTTATTATTGGTGTTTCTGCAGCTCAAATTAATCTACAACTGAAACCGATGTATTTTCAGTCCAATCCACAGCTTTTTCAAAAATTCAAAAAAATGATAAAATTGATTTTTATTACAAATTTATTTCAACGCAAAAATTTCAAAATTGCATACAATATATTTTAAACACAGTCAGTTTATTTGAAACGACTTACAAGTGTGTTTTTCCCCTCGAAGATGGGTAATACTCAAACAAAGAGCCATCATCCCTTATAAATCGTAAATCGGAAACCTGACATAAATTTCCGATTTCAAATATAAGAATTAATATCAAAAAATTGAGGAAAAAATACAGCATTAGTTTTATTTTGTTAATTTCTCTTAAATAATATAGAAAATATTTTTGGTTAATTTTGGTCCGAACAATATATTGAGAATATCATAAGCAGCATACGACATTTTTAAACCTATTCCGGCCTGAGATAGTCCCTGCCTTATGTATAATTATTTGTTCTTTCGAAATTTTCACATCGATTTTTTTGTACGAGACCACCTTCAGTACTATCTAAAATTTACCCCTTCAACCAACTTGAAACTTTTTACAATTATTAGTTTTTGAAGTGTGCTGGTAATTAGAGTTGTTGGCCAGGTTCGAGATCGAAATATCCTGTTCGTGGCCGTAATTCCTTTTATTCTTTGCAGATTTTTTATTTTGCTTGTTGAAGAATCCCTCTTAATTACATTATTGAGGGGTTTTATAAGTTTTGATTGATCAGAAGATTTTTTTTTCTTTGGAGTATTTTAGACTTTTTTTGAACCTTTTGTTTGACTTTTGCCGTTTTCCTCTTGTATTTCGAGATTCAAGAGCCCCAAGGGTTTAGTTTTTTTTTTTGAATTTATTGTATCCGCCTGCAGATATTCTGTTAGAATCTTTTTTTATTCGAGACCAGCACAAAAAGAATACACGCATAATGTAAATGTGCTATGGCGGTATATGGTCTAGTTCTTCATAATTGATTGGAATATCAAACTTTTTTCTTTTTCTTGAGAGATTATTATTATTTTTTTGCTATCGAATTTAATGTGTTAAACCTTACTGGCCTCTTTTGAGAGGGGCTTTAATTCCGATGTCGACGCTAGGTGGGCACTAGTTTCAAGATTTAGCGGTAGTGTGGGGGCTCTGACCCACTAAACGTCTCAAACCTCTGCCATCTAAGAATGCCGTGCCACAAGGGTAATGGCTCGCAGCTTGAGAGATTATGGAAAAAGCAATGAGAAGGGATATCGGAGTTTTAACTCATAGTACTGTTGATCTACCCTTTGCAGACACTTATATTTTATCCACTTTTTTTTCATTTGCAAATCACATCTCCAATTAATAAAATATTCAAAAATGCTTTAAATTTACTAAATTCGAGTTATTATTTTTTATGAATTTCTCATTTATTTGCTCTTTATTTGGATCTGGAAAAATATTGATAGACACAACACAGTCGTGTCATTTATCTGAACGTTTGCGGCAAATAAAAGACCAAAAGGCGGTATGTTTTAGTTGTTTATCGCCCGACGCGCATGCGCGGCTGGTCGGTTCAACCAGGACGCCCGAAGACTATTTTTTTCCTAGCATACTCTTTTTACAATTTTAAATATTTAATTTACACACGTGCCAATAGTATTTACAATTAAATTATTTTTTTTAATTTATTTGCACGGATTTAAATTGCCGGAAATTGTTTACCATTGTTCCAAAAGATGTATAAAAAAAGGGCATAATTTATTTATAAATTCATAAACATAAAATTATGTTAATTTTTTAATTAAAAAAAAAGAAATGCAGAGACTTTATTAAAACTAAAGTCTATTTTTTTGTTACAAAACAGTAATAAATATTTGTTTTAAAAGCAGGCGCAATTTTTTATTTATTCTTTCGCGTTAATAGACCCCGTTATTTTTTAGAATACAAATCGTGCACATGAACACGCATAGCATTAATATAATTGAAATTACATTTTAATTCTCGTATAATACCGTTAAATATTTACAAAATTAATATGCCTAACAAAACATAAATGATTGCCAACCTTATCTATAAACATGCTGAGATAATAAAAGTGAGAGGTTTTAGATAACCCCTTCATTTATAACTCAATCTGTTGATATTATAATCTAAATTTTCTAACAGGAAAGTATAAAAAATGTTCTAGACCATCTTAACTATTTGTAAACCATTAAAATTGAAGAAAATAAAGAGTGACAGTTATTAAACATGGTGGAATTTTCTAATGTGTATGGATGAGTTAATGACTAAATAATTGTCTCATCAAAGCACTTCAATTCATTAGATTTGTCGTTAATTATCGCTAAAATATTTTTTTATAAAATATTCTCACCCTTTGAATAAAGCGAAAAAAAATATGACGGATTCACAATATATTGCCATTTTGGATATTGGAAGCACTAATATTCATGCATCTATTTATTCAGAAGATGGGCAATTATTAGATCATACAGCTAAAAGAGTAGAATTGTTTTCACGTTATATTTAGCTATCAATTATTGATAATCTCGAAGGTCAAATCGAAATCGATCCTCAGTTAGTTTTTTCTGAATCAATCGATATTTTGAAAGTTATTTTTGAAAGTATCAAAAATAATTTTTTCTATATTTAGAAAATAGCATAAAAAAACAAAATTTATTATCCCTAGGATTGTCAACACATCGAAATAGCTTTCTGCTATGGGACAAGTGAATTCATTTTTCATAACAAAATTAGAATCACTGGAAAACCTTTCTGTAATTTGATCGGATGGAACGATAAACGAGCTGCCAAAGTTGCGCATGCTTGGAATTTTAGTATTCCAATTCGAGTATGCTATACCTTATAATCTTTAGATGCTAAAATTTTTTGCTTATTTTATATATTTTTTATCACGTTCTAAAAGATTTTCCATGCTTAAACATTTTAAATTCAAAACAGTTCATGTAATTGGTGTTATATTACATTAACAGACACTGATTCGATTGTATTGGACAATCAGTTGCAATAAAAATGTTTATTTCCTATATAATTCAAATTAGTTGAAAAATAAAATAGCACAAAAAAAAATATTGTTTGGAACATTGGAGACGTGGATCGTTTGGAGATTTACAGAAGGAAGGTCTCACATAACCGATCTATCCAGTGTCTCAGCTACATCCATGTACGATATTTCATCGGTAGAATATACTTAATTTAAGCTAGAATTCGTGGAACAAGGATCTTTTGTATTTATTCAAGATTCCATCATCAATCTTACCGAAGGTAGTGAATACTCAGTAGTTTTATCTGTTTCGATGCTTAGTGGTGAAATCTTAGCTGTTATTGATGAGAAAATTTTCGGATATAAAATAAAAATAACATCATTGGTATAAGCTTCTATTCTCACCCCCAGATTGCTGATCAGCAAGCTGCTTTGTACGGTTCAGGGTGTCTAAAAAACTGGGATGCTAAAATAACCCTAGGGACGGGAACATTTTTAGATATCACCACACTGGACTCGTTAATTCCAATTATACGATGTTTTTTAAATTTGGTTCATTTAGACAATTTTAGTCCATTGGTTGGTTGGGTCAATAAGCAGCACACTGTATTTATATTCGAAGGTCATATACCAGATACAGCTATTAAAATATTAAAATTTTTGAAAGATCGTAAAAATTAGGGAGTTAAAATTTTAGAAAATTTGTGTGAACCTCGAATTATGAGTGATTTGGCCATTGCTATCAGTGCGCATGAATATAATGGATCAAAATTATTTTTTCAACGAAATGTATGTTAGGTATATTAATTAAAGATATGTATTGAGGCTCGGTCTATTCTTGAAAGCATTGTTTTTGAGTCAATTTGTTTAATAATTTCAGATTTTATTATCTTTGGAACAATTTAAAAAGAATTATGAAAATTGACATCATAAAGTCAATTCAGTTATTAGATACCAATTTTATATTAGAGCAAATGGAGGAGTTTCAAATTCTGATTATATTCTGCAATGTATAAGCACACTTTGCCAAATTCAAGTTTGTAGAATGAAAAATATCGAATGTACATCAGTCGGAACCATGCTTTTATCACGTTTGACGCATGGGCATGATATACAAAATTATATTTTTTCGATCGAAAAAGAGTTTTCCCCCGAACCACTTGATATTCGTGAAACCATTTTGTTTAGATATAATAATTTTATTTAGCTTAGAATATTTAGTTTTTTTACATGTTTCGTATTATAATCAACAATTATAATATTCACAAAATATTTTTTTTTTATGAGTATGACAAACAACGCAGAATTAATTTATCATTATTTGCAGCTTATAATTTTCCAAAGTTAATTAATAAGCGATATAGCATTCCAGTCTGAAAATGTTTATTGATGGTAGGCTAAGTTGGATCACTTCCTTCTGTGAATGAGCAGCTCAGAATAAAAAAATATATTGATAATAAAAATAATGTTTTACTTTTTCTTATTTTGTTGAAAATTCGATAAATTAAAATTAATTCATTTGATAAATTTTACTCCCATTCATTTAACGTAGGTTTTGAACTAGTATGGTCCCAAACCAATAAATTCATATCCAAATACTGTAATTTGGGTTTTATCATTACGATCATAAAATTTTAAGGTTCAGTTACCAAGCACGCGCGCAATGTGAAATGGGTTATTTTTGCTCCCTTTACTTTGTGTGTCGAAAATTTTTTATTTTTTCAATTTTATTTCCTTCCTTGAATATTTTATAAAAAGTGGATGTTATGAAATTTACAGTTTGATTTCTGAACAGCTTTCCTTGAAATAAACCCAAAAAGGGAATGAATTTCTTGGTTGCTTTTAAGAAAACCGAATTCTTTGGAGTAAAAATGGTATCTCAATCTAGCAGTTGCGTACGAGGCAACCTACTTTTGAGCACACCTCTCCCAAATACACAGCCAATTCATGAGTCCCAAGAGAGGGAGGGAGGGGGGGGGTTCTATTCTGATTATAAGCCCTTAAAGATATTGCACAGAAATTAATTTGCATTGCGCTTGAACACAAAAAAAAACAAGTTAACACGATTTTTGCCAAAAAAATATTTGTCCAAATAGAAACGTGAAGAATTCATAATGGCTCTTTACGCGTTTAGTGCAATACCAGAGTGATTTTAAATAACTCTTCATCATGTAAAAAGTGAATATAAATAAATTATAGATATAATTAAAATAAATAAAATTGAAAGGAATGTATAAGCACTATGTTTTAGCATAAGTTGGTTAGTTGTAAGTGTAAAATGAGGAAATATGCACTTATTTATTAAAAATGATAAAAACGAAGTATTTTTTTTCTGTTGTGTAGTTAGTAATTAAAAAAAATGTACAATCCTATGATTAGAAAAAATTAAACCAATTAAGATTGTTTTAAGATGAGTAAAAACTAGAATACGCCATTTTAGTATATCTGGTTTTTAGAAAGTAGAT
This sequence comes from Henneguya salminicola, assembly GCA_009887335.1. NCBI lineage: Eukaryota > Metazoa > Cnidaria > Myxozoa > Bivalvulida > Myxobolidae > Henneguya > Henneguya salminicola. The sequence goes on from SGJC01000515.1 coordinate 9,059, forward strand.
AGGTTTTATAATTCGTTATGAATAGACCAGACTCCTACTTTGCCGTCGTGATAGATAATTGGTTTGGTTGGTTTATATAGTTGATCATTTTCGTTAATGAGAAGATTTTTCGATTCACCAAGAGTGAACTTAATACCATGAAAATTAGTTATGAAATCTATTAAACGAAGAATTACTCGTCTATTTTCGGTGATATAATTATTAGCACTTTTATAGATTAAAATAAATACTTATTTAAGCGAAATAGTTCTTTTTCAATTATCTAGAGGTGTTATGAAAATATATACATTGCTGCAAATTTTTGAATTAAGCTCATCATTAAATAATGGTATTCCGTATACAACATCGAAAGGCATCCATCTATATTTTTTTGACGATAAAAATTCATCGAAATTATCTGAAGAGATAATTTTGATATTATCGGGATTGAATAATTTTTGAAGGGGATCAATTCCTTCTGATAAATTTATGATGAAAAAAACAATATACCGAAAACAGGATTTTCGTAAAATAACTCTGGTTGGGATGTCCCGAATTTGGAGCATTCTGATAAAGTAATGCTTTTAGATCTTTTCGGCATATTTTTTTCAATTTTGATCATAGTTATGTATCCAAAGCCGTAATTCAAATTAAGATTTTCAATTAAATTCTGCGATAAATCTTTGAACCGTGGGCAATCGAGTGCTATCGTTGATCTCATAAATATTACCTAAAATTTTTTCACTTATTGGAAAAGGAATATATGCTAATTTGTCATTGACTTCTTGATCATATGAGTAGCCTTGTATGAATACACATGAAAATTTCAGAATTTCATTGATTATATGGAGACAATTAGCTCGTTGTAAAATCAATGGAGCTTGTTCCGGCGTAGCGACGTATAATAATTCAAACCCAATAAAAATTTTTGGAGTTATAATTAAACATGTTCCTTGAGGTAGTAGAATAGAAGGCGGGCCGGATTTTGCAGTATGGTATATGAATAATTTGTACCAAAAGGAATTGAATTCGGTTATGGGCGGTCCAAAAAAAGGCGGCGATGAGCATCCAACTGGAGAAATAACATTCGATAAAGGAGCCATAGATATGATAATTCTTAAGACATTTATGGAGATTAATACATATATTTTTTTTCAAATAATTTCATAATAGTGCTTCGACTTAAATTTTTCAAGCTTTCATTATGTATCATATCTTGGGAGAGCTATAAAATATTACCAACGGGGGTGGGCATTTTATTTGATCTAGTTTGATTGGGATACCAATCATTGATCATGGGATGATGTTTTCTCAAAAATTTCAACGTGTTTAATAAATTCATTGCATTCGTATAATATCGTTTGGCTTCTCCCTCGACTAGAAACTATAGAAGTAGCATATTACTTTGAACTGTGATTTCTGCCAATTTTTCCATAAAATCGTCCATCATTTCATGGGTTAATTTTCCTATTTCAAACATTGTCATGGCATATGTTTTTAGAGCCTTATTTAAGTATAAAATAAATACTTGCGACAAATTTCCCACCATTAAGAATGCGGTTAGAGTAGAATCATATATAAATGCTATCCTCTTACAGTCTGTTAATTAATATGAATTAGTAATTGAATAAAAAGACAATAAAAAAGTTATGCAGATATATGCTAAAAAGCTATCTAAAGGACATGAAGGAATTCAATAAAATAGGAAAGTTCAATGATGAATTGTGTAAGAATAAAAATTGTTCTCCTCCTTTAAGAAGCGTAGAAAATTATTGAAATATAGGGTATAAAAGACTACAAAAAAATATGACAAAAGAAAACAAAGACATTTTTTTCTAATGTTGGGGCTGAATTCATGTAAATCGGCGGGAATTAATTGTATTCAAAATGTGGCAGTTAATAAGAAAGTGAGTTAATTAATTTATAAATACAGAGTATTGAATATAATAAACGATACGAGTTTTTTCGTAAATTGCGTAACGCTTTAGCAGGGAAGTTGTTTAAAAAATCCTGTTTTGGTGTAATGTAATTTACGAACGACCACTTAAGTTTTTCAGCATCAATTAATTTTTAAAATTTTAATGTGAGAATAATGATGAAAAATTTGAGTGCTTGTTATAATCAGATAAGTATCTAACGTTTCTGTCATAGCGATGCGTATAAAAAACTCACGTTGATCAGACGTCTGACTTTCTGTAAGAGAGATACAATCAGCGCTAGTAGGCGTATCCACAATTCGAGATAGAGATAAATTTTGCCTATTCAATAATTCCATTAAATTTACTGGATTGAGACATTTGCGCATGGGCTATACATACGAGTTCCTAACTGGCCATCTTTAATGGATGTTAACCAAGAAGAATTTATATTAGAATTATCAATGTTATGAAATTTCTTATGAATCATTCCTAATCGACAAAATATAGAGACGGCTTGTTTAACCAATGACAAATCCACATCTAGTAATAATGAAAGCTGCAGGGATAAAAAAAAAGAATGAACCTCAGATAAGAGAGTATTTCCATCTAATGATACAAAAACTTTATACATTAGAGATTCCATATAATCTCCTTGAACTCGATTCATAACAAAATTTTCTAATTTCGGTACAGTGAAACGATCTTCTTCCGAGACAGGCACATCGAAAATAACAAGATTTTTATGATGAAGGACTAATTTTATACCAAATTTATTGACCAATGAGTGCTTGTCTATCTAAATATCCAATACAAGTCCCGTTTTCATCAATAATTTTATCAATTAGTTTTTTTTCCAAAACGGAACAATTCTTTAATAATATAACGCTATAAATACTTCAAAATCAGACACTAATATAGACCCTACTCTAGCCACCCACCAAGGTTCCCATCCATCCCACATTTTAGGACCACTTGGTATCATATGTTTGATGGTTTTTTTAATCAAGGTCCATGACTAACTATTTAGATATATTTCAACTTTATTTGATCGATATTTCATCATAATTTCTATATATTGATTGCGGCCGACCCCCAATAATTGTAGACCTTTATGTCAAAAATTTATTTACAATCTGCAGCAGTAAAATTAGGAATCGTATCATAGCTTTTCTCTTTTAGAACCTGCTCTTCTAACATATCGCAGTAATATGTATATGGCGTGAGATTGAAAAGGCGCACCATTTTTGTCTGAAGATGATATGGATATAACTGATTTTTATGAATGGTTTTTTACCATTAAATTTGTTCGAGAATGTTGAATCAATTTTCGATAATAAGCTTCTTCTTTTGGGATATAAAAATCAACTATTCATCAAGGATAAAATAAAACCTAAATTTCCCTTATAAATCAATTGATAAGTGACGCTATAATTTATCACAAATTCTTTCCATTTCTGCTCATCGTGATTAAAATTCTGTTGATTTAAATTTTTATAATTACTGATTTTATTTTTGATGGTAATTCGGACCAATTAATTTTATTTTTTATAAATTCTATTTCTTCCATTTTATTGTCCATTTTAAAACACACCCAGTTCACTAATCCGCACTGAACGATGCGTCAACATGAACATACATTATTTAATCATTTTTGGCACTTAATTTATTTTATTTTAATTATAATTTACTTTTTATTGAAAATTACGCGATGATACTTTTTATACATTCTAAATGGTCATGGCTAAAATAAAGCTTAGATAAAATAGGGGCATAAATTGATTCAAATCAAATAAATCATAATATCATTATGCTTAAACCTATGGTAGGTTCTTGATCAGCACTAATTTCCCAGTAAAATTTTATTCTTGGAAAAGTACAAATATTCATAGTTAAATTAATTTCCCTACAGTATGATAAAAATTTTATTGTATTTTGTGTTTTTTCCTTAAAGTTTACACCGTTACAATGTGCGGCTTAATAAATCATGCTAAAGCATGCGCAGGAGAAATTCGTATGTCTCCATGACATTACACGCAAGTGAACCCTCAATTATATTTTCTCATGACATAATTTTTAATGAAAATATTTTGACAAAAATTCAGAAAACACTGTAATGCGTGCGCATCACGAAAATTCAATTTGATACTATTCATAATGGCGGAATTAAAAATTTTTAAAAATATACCCTTCTAAAGAAACTAAAATGATACATTTTTAAATTATCATAAATATATGAAAATCTGGACATATTCGTTGCATACAAAAAAAACATAAGCTGAATTATCTGTAATGTGGATATATTCTCAGTTTTCTTAAATTATTGGCAATAAAAAAATTCAGAAAAGTTAGTAGAGAAAATATATTTAAACACCAAATCGGGATGTTTGTTGGTTACTAATTTGTAGAATGGTTTACCATCAGACCACGTTGGTGTTTAAATATATTTGTTTAGCACTTTTTTTAAGACAAAACTTATTCTTTCTGAAATGGCCGCCTCATGTATATAGTTGTCATATTCCAGTCCCCTGTATGTTCGCCTGCCATCTGGGAAAATAATGCCTGTATATTTCTGAAATTATTTAATTTTATAAATATGTTGTAGGCAACGTTCCCTTTAAGCTGCGCGCACGCGCAATCGTGCACAAAAAAAAATTATTGCGCACGGAAGGACAGACTGCGCGCACAAAAATCTTTTTATGAAATTTTTTAAATCAATGGTCGTTTTTTTTTGTCAATACCAGTAATTTTATTTTTTATATCGTTAATTTCTGCTATGAATCAAGGGAATTACGTAA
>SGJC01000516.1:0-13750 GCA_009887335.1 Henneguya salminicola
AATAACATGAATATTAGAATTTTTGTATTTAAAAAAAAATCTTTTATTTACTTGTTTATTTACAGTAAATTTATATAATTTTCCTAAACCTAAATATTTACGTATGTAAGGAAACTAATATGAATAAACTCTTGTAAAAGCTAAATGATTGAACCGTTAAATAATTAATGAGGACTTTTATATTTATGAATCAATGAAAAATAGCAATCAAATTGTATTGAATTTACTAAAAACAGCACCCAATCTCTTCTCTCTATGATCGCGTAACAATAGAAAATTTTACCACAGTTAAAAAAATTCGTAATAGGATTTCTATCTTTTATGCTGTTGGGATAAATAAAAATAACGATTTTAATTTAAAATTATTAATATATTTCTCCATTATTTAGCATATATTTCAATTTTGAGGAAAAGGATGCCTAGAATGCATTTTAAAATTTGGCATATACCAGGACTTCATTATACCCTGATTATTATTTCCGAAACTTTTCACGGATAGAAACGAAAGCTTTAAATATTACATTATGTGTATCTCCATTATAAATGGTGTTTTATAAATATAATTTTCGAATCGAATAGCGGTATTTATGCAAAATAATTTCTTTAATAATAGCTGCACATTTTTTTGCGAATCCAGAGTGCATGCACTTACAATAATTCCGATTTCTGTTGATAATATAACTTCATTTAGGTACAGATGCAATTAAAAACAAACAAACAGTAATATATACGTTTCCCGACGTTAAATGCTGAAAATCATAAACAGTAAAAATACAAAAGAATTTTATACTTAAAATAATTTGGGTACATTGAGGAATGAAAGTTAACAATCAAAAGACGAAAAACGTTGTTTACTTTCTTTTGCCCCCGAACTATCACAATTTTATTAAAAAAACTCAATATGAAAGTGTTTTTTTACTTTATTTTTTTTCTATGAAAATGGGATTCTGAGAAATGAAGTATCGGTCATTATATGAGGGCCTCAATGATTTAATTCAAACGACGATTTCAGCCTGTAATTATTTTACAACTGAGAAATGTAATTAGAATAAGCCTCGAATTTTTATACTATTCCCATTATAGGTTATTTTTCAATCTTACCTTTTTTATTCCTGAAAGGAGAACTTAAGAAGTAATTTAAATGATTCATTTATTAGCTCTTATTTAAGACCTTCAATATTATCTTTCATGCGCTCGTTGTAAATAACGATAAATTATGAGCTTCTATCATATTTTATTAACTCAATTTTTAGATTTATTTTCCATCAATATCGTATAACCCTTAGAATCTTATAAGATTTCTCTCCGTTTAGTTTTTCGCTATGAATTTTTTATTATTTTTTAAACTGTATTAAGACAGTTTTATTAAAATAATTCGTTAATAACAGTCAACAATTTTTAATACTTAATTAAATTTAGATGGTGTTATGGAAAAAGAGCATATCAACTGTCATAAAAAAGGCTGGCTGCATTTTGATTTATTACCCAGAGAGGCCTTAATCTAGATGTTTCACAAGTTTGAAGTCATGCAGAAGATAAAAGTAGGACCTCTACATTTTAATTGTTGCAGAAAATATCTTATGCACACGGATAGATGCCTCATATATAGTTAAACAGACTTTAAATGGCAACACTTTGTATTTGGATATCTTTTCACGTTCGGGGCGAAGCTTTTCTTGATCCATTATTTTAGAAAAAATGAAGTTATCCATGCTTTCTGATTTTTTTGCAAGAATACGGAAAGGAAAAGCTTACATATCTTTTTATACACCTGGTAGTTCTGTGACCTGTAATCAAAGTCTTTTTTCAAGCAACATCAAAATGCGATGTCCTTGTAAGTCGGTATTCTATCGTCTAAGCTCTGCATCTTATTTTCCCCTTTACTGATAAAGTTTAGTTATCAGTTTTTTCCATAAAAATTGGTCTATTTACAATTAAAAACTTGTTTTGTGTGAAGTGTATTATCCTTAACTAATTCTTATAGCTAGTTTCCTTGTCATGATGGATGCAACATTTCTTGTGATTGTTATACTCTTAAGATGAAACGTTGCTAAAATAGATACATTTATTGCATTATTAAGTTAAAGGACTCGAGGCTTTTCGTAAAAGAAATTAATCCAAAAAAATTTCATACAGACTTAATGCCTTGCTATGGTCCACTTTAAATTCATTTTGGCACGAACTTTTTCCTAATTCCTCAATCGATATATGATATATTTAATTATTTGCTACGGTTTCAACCAGTTTTAACTCACAGTTTTAGTCAACTGCCAAGCTTGGGACGAGAGATAGTAACATACGCCCAAATTTATTCTATTTTTTATCGATTTTAAGCGAGGGAAGATTCTTTTTGTTGTGAAGGTAACCACCTTTAAAATATGGCTTTCGATATTTCTCAATTAATGGAAAATTTTAAATTTTATTTGAATATAAAGACATTCCGAATTATTTCAGACACATTAAATTTTGTACTTGTATCTGCTTTTTATTTTAATACTATATGGATAGCTTGATGTAAATATTAGGCAACCGCGTTTTCTTATAAAATATCATTGTGCAGAAAAAAAGGTTCTAGTTTAAAATATATAATTTATGAAGCCTTTACGGCTGAAATAGCAATGGATTGTTTTTTTAAATTATGTAAATTTCAACATTAAGCACAATTTATTATTTTCTTATCAATATAAAAGTTTAGATGGTATTTTGATCTAGCATAATTAAAGTGTGCACGCGCTGATGACATATAATGCATTAAAAAATCTAAAAATTGCCGCTAATAGCCTTCAATAGATTTTTCCTTAATTGTCGTCTCTTGCCGACCAAAATTTCGAGGAAACACTCAAATGCTGCTACAAAAATTGAAAGTTTTTTTATATTGTTGTTATTAACTTGCGCTGGCTATTAAATAGCGAATAATGGCAATTAAATGTTGCACAATAATTATGAGATCGGATAATTAGACATCCACGAGGATACAAGATAAAAAAGCATTGAGCTTTATTTTTGCAGAATTTTCACATGCAAAATTCTATAATAACTGAAATGGCAAGGGAAAAAAATATCTGTAAAGTAAAAATTACATATTTGCGAAAAAGCCACTACCCTTAATAAGACTGTTATAACAGAAGATAACGCTAGGGTTTTTTTCAACTTTTCATTTCACGAATATTTACAATGTTACAAAGTAGAGGGCATACGATTGTCAAAACATGAATTGACTGCAAGCAGAAATTACACTAACCCCCAAAATTTAATAAACGAAATGTTTAATTATGAATGTTTAAAAAACTTTGAATCAACAGAAATACATCGTTTAACTTAGTTTGAGATCTAAATTACGATAAAAAAATTTATAGTTTGTTCATCCATTTTTTTTATAAATAGTAACTGAAATCAATATTGATGGATTTATGAGGAAATCACATTTTACGTTGCATTAATTCTTATCCGCAACGCCGCGTACAATCGTAGAGGCTAACGTCAGTTGAACCCAAAATTGCACGGCAGTAGCGCCATTTAAGGCATTTTAAGAGTAAAAATAAAGATTATATATGGCATTTTTTTTTAAAGGTAAAGCTTATACCACGTCGATGTTAACACAAGTTTTTGTCGGTACAATCTTAACAATTATACTCCTTAATATTATAAAGTTGATTCAGATCATGAATCAAGAGGTATCTCATCCAGGAAGCGACATCCCCGTACCGCTCTTTGTAAAACTTATTCTCACCAAGAGGACGAGTTGATTTAATTCTTGAATAAAATAACGAAACAAGAAAATGCAATGGGGTAACTCAATAGTTGGCTGAAGTAAAGTTCCGACCAGTTTTTATTGTTGAAGAAAGCGCTATTAAATGTAGAAAAATATTGTTGCATTAAAAAAACGTAATATCAGTGAAATATTACTGAAATATGAAAACTAATACCAAATTTAAAAGGCAATTAAAATGTCGATAAAAAAAATTGAGGAATGTTTAAAATACAATTGATGTAATCCGGAGTTTCAACGAAAAGTGATAAAAATATAATTTCTAATGCCAGTTAATAAGAAGAGAAAGAGAACAAGGGCGAAAGTTAAGAACAAATGATCAATTCAATTGATCAAAATACAGCCTGACCTTACTTGAAACATCATTGGAGTACAGCTGATTAATTAGGAATGGAAAACAAACATATTAAGCTCTTTAACAAATTATACTGATATTAAAAAATAATAAAAAGATTCCTAAAACCAACAAAAATCACAGATTTTCTGTATAAATTAGCAATATTAAACATGCTAAAATAATGATTCAATTTATAAATATTTGCATGTATTTAAAAGGAAATACAATTTAATAGTTTGGACTATGCGTGCGACGAATCCTCATCCTCAGCCCAGATATCGAGAGTATACTGTATTATTAATCCAGATTTCTTAAAAAGCTAAGCCACTGGTAGGTGGTGGCTGAAAATATTGGCTAATATCTTATAATACTATATCTATGAGTGTAACAGAGTTCTACTTCTGTCCAACGTCAGGTTGTTCATAAGTCCAAACAAATCGAAGAACTATGCTTTAAACTTCATTACACACCACAAGAAAAATATTTTATTTATGCTCTATCAATCTTATTTTTTAGATTTTTGGTATAGATTTCAGCTTTAATTGTATGAATTTGGTTTGGCGTATGTATTATTCATGTAGTTTTCAGTTCCAATTAATGTAAGCTACCTAGAAAAGATAATAGTATATCAGTTGCCTTTATATAATCAATTCGTGTTAAATCCCATTTAAAATATAATATGCGCACGCTTAGTAATTGATTTAAAAGGCGACCAAATCAAAATATTTAACCAAATACTGCCTACGATTCACTTAGAAAAACTGGTTCTATAACTAATAAACTGTAAGGGAATATTTTTTATTCTATAAATCTTATTGTTTTGAATAGGTTTAACTCCCTGGCATAAAATATTAAAAATTTGTACAGGTATGTGTGTCATAAACAATTTTTGATGCTTAACTATGGCTAAAATACAAATCAGGAAACCATCATCGAAATTTTATTGTCTATTCATTTACATTATAAAGGGAATTATATTAAAATAATTATTATAACGCTTAAAAATTTTTTAAAAGTAATTTATTCAATAAATTATAAAACAAAAGCTCAATATTTATAAAAAAAGAATTAAAAATTTCTGTAAAATAAGACAACAACAGTAAATGTAATTTTTAACCTGTCTAAGATTTAAATTTATATCAATTAAATGATTAAAAAATTACGTTTTAGCAATACAGTGCATTCCATTTAAGTGCATATAGAGGAACTGTATAAATCGTCTAATAGCATAGCTGAGGCTCAGTCCCGTCTGAAAACTTATCATTTTGATAGAATCAAACATCGGATAAGTAAATGATGCGCAAGTGCATACATCTGTTATGGGGTAAGCAAATTTAAACCCCAGTCAGCATAAAAGTCTTTAAATCGCTCCGCATGAGTGAAAATCATTCCCCGTGTTTGGTCAATAGCTATGCCTAGGAATTAAACAAGTGTTATGTTATTTGGACATTAATTGCAAATTATTAAAGTTTTCTGATGTCCTAGAATAATATTTTGACGACACAATCATGTTTAGGAGTTGTGAATAATCTAAGCCACCTTCCGCTACGGTTTATTACGTAGCAATTATAAATGATTGATAAGTTTTTGACTTCTACTTTAATTAGCGTTCGTGTTAGGGTTAAAATATACTTTTAGAGCTTACTTATATTGATATGTATTTCCGGATATCTCTATTAATTACCTATTTTTTGTAAGTGCCTTCTTATTTTTTTTTTATTATTTGCTGCTTCATATAGTCAAAAACGTTTAAAAATATAATATTATAATGCTTCAAATAATTTTTTACTCATACTTTATTATTATAAAGCGGTTGATTGTGGCGAATTTTGTCTATACCTCTACTAATAGTCTTCAGACATAATAAACACCCTCGCCATTTTCTGAAAATCATTTTCAGAAAATCTCGTTTTTTGTTAAATGGAAAAGCGTGTAAGCAAGACTTTGACATTGGCTCAGCGTGTCGACGGGCTAGATCGATTAGCTAAAAAGGAATATCAAACATCAATTGTATCTCTGTACAAAGTCGATAAAGCCAAATCTTAAAAAATTAAAAAAAATTAAAAAGAAAATGATGTCTAAATGGCAGAATAACATCAACCCAGACAAAATACGAAAGAGAAGAAGGGGGAAATCTCAGACATGTTGAAGAAGCGTTGAAAAAGTCGTTTTCTCAAGCTGGAGCTCATCCGCTCCTAAGAAGCGGCCATCTTTTGATTTAAAGGGCTGAGTTACTTGCCCAGAATCGTGACTTAGCAACTTTTAAAGCAACAAATGGATTGCTGGAAAGATAGAGAATACGCAACTTGATCAATTTGACGAACCAGGATGGCGAAAGTCAGGACGCGAACAACCTAGGTGCAGAAAGATGGCATTCAAAATTTTGCCAGGCATTCTTAGAAATTACAGCCCGCATGACGTTTTAAATGTGGATAATATAGGGCTTTATGGGCGCGCGATACCAGATGGAACATTGCCGTTCAAAAATTATGATACACCTGGATCAAAGATAGCCAAATATCACATGATACTGCTACTCACGTGCAATATGGACGGCAGCAAAAAAATAAACGCTTTGACGATTGGCAAAAAACACAAATCCAAGATGTTTCTAAAATGTGAAAAAAATTCTTTTTGAATATAAAGAAAACAAAAACGACTAGATAACTGCAGACATGCGGAAGAAAAATGATTTTGTTGTTCGATATCTGCGCAGTTCATGGCGAAGATCTTAACATAACCGAGGTGAAGTTAACTTTTCCTCCACAAAATAGCATACTTGATTCAGCCATTGGATCAAGGGATAATCGCAAACAGCAAGAAACACTACAGATCGCTTGTGCCCCCAACGTTTCGTAAATGACATAAATCTGGGTTTTTGTCAACAAATAGGGCAGTAGAAGTGACGAATGAATTAACCTTTTGGATTCTATTCCCATGCAGTGACAAGAATTGGGCAAAATTTTGCGATTAACAACTGCCATCTGTTTCAAAAAAGCAGGATTTGCCTTTTTAAATGATGAAAATAAAGAAAAAAACAGAAGAATAAAATTTCAAAATGCAATTTATATTTCACCAACGTGACATCTAAAGAATTCGAAAGTTAAGCTACAGTAAATTATGAATTGCTCACAAGAAAGAAATTTCAAAAACTAATATTATTAGAGGATGGGAAAAGTCAAATTTTTGACTAAATGAAAGCAGTGATACTAAAAAAAACGATACTTTTTCAAATCTAGTCTCTTTTGTCCTTGATACGCAGTCTCAATAAAACATTCGCACATTTATGGAACAAAACAGCCGTGAGCCTTACAAATCGTTTAACACATTAGATGAATAATTCATAAGTTGAAATGGAAAAAACACCTGACAAAATAATCTCAATGTTTTTTTTTTCTTGTAAAAAAAAACTAGTTATTAAATAAATATATTTTATTTTTTTTTTTTGTTTTAAAAATATTATCTATATTTTTTTAATTTACACACCTGTACATTCCATATACACGGACGTAATATGAATTGTTATCATCTAATTCCGAACTAAGTATATGCGCATACCATCACCTGGTCAGAAGCGTATGCCCCTATCCAAGTTTGACTGTATGTAGAATTGTAAAAAATTGATTTGCTCCATCATATTAATATGCTTCTATGTAAAATTATATGCTGCAACTCTTTTTGTATTCGGAATAAAATTTTAGTAAGAAAGAAAAATACCCACTTCGATGTTCAGTTCTCTGAAAATCGATATCCTTATGAAGTAGGACACATTGCTCATGATAGAGTATTCATCACGCAAAGGGATTTAGTTCCATTAGTACTCCCAGCAGAGAACCATGTACTTTCATTAAAATGGAGTTAAAAACGGATCTCGTAACGCAATATGTGATTGGACAAATTTTATACACAATGTTTATATAATCCATGTTTTATTATACTCGAACCATATTGGTGAACATTGTGGTATAACACTAATTGGCGAGTTTTTAATAACCAAAAGGAAAAAGAATTGCATGAATACTAGCTCGACAAGAACCATAGATAGCTTGAGGCATTAATGGGGATGAAAAGATTTTCATGGAAATATCCGCGCGGAGAAATTAAGAAATACTTGGTAGAGGTTTGCATCTAGGTTCAAAAATTCATACAGATGGCTAGCCAACCCACAGAAAGCGAAGACGCCACAATTTTAATAATTCACGTGTGATTAATTATGAGATAATCTAATCTATATGATTGAAAGTTCTTGTAGCAAGGACTATTACATTGCTCTTTCGCATCTGTGTGCTTGGTAATCAAATTAATCTTCACAAGAGCTCCGTAGCTTTTTCATAATAATAATTGATCGACGTTGGCTATCAATTGATGTTCCCTAATATTCTGAAACAGGTTTCTTTTGAATTAAGCCTTAGTTCGTTGTGGGATCATTCTTACGTTCTCCCTTAACATGTCATGCTCTTGACCCGATTCAATTCTGTTTTTACTGGTCTGCATGCTCTCGTATTATCTAAGCCCAAATTAACATTCAAGTATCAATAAAATGTTCTATGCGTTATCTCAGCAGGCCGATAACCAGCTCTAAGTTTATTCTTTACCTAAACAGATTACCCGACTTCAAACTCGTGAAATGTGCACTGTTGGCCGTGGTATCGCTTTGGATTCATGAATGCTTTATCTATTTTTCTTCTTATATCGAGATTAAATTGTTAAAAGGTGTTTATAATCTACATCTTAACGTTAGTTCGACCGTTTTTTTGCTAGGGTTGGAATGGGCCGTGTCTCTATACCAGAATAAAGGAACTGATAGTTTTAAAACATTTGTCCGTAAAATTCTGAATATTTATGTATCTTTCTGTTTCTTTCGAATAACTCTTTCCACTAATAATCAGTTTGGCTGGGAGGGATATAATGCTTTGTGAAAGTGTCTTATTCCTTGTATTTTTCATATCTTTTTAAACTGCTCAGATATAAATTGAGGGCCGCTGTCGCAGACTACCCTCTTAAGAATTCCAACCGCGAGAATACATCCTCTTGGCACTGAATTGTATTGTAATATTACGAATTTTGCAGTGAATATACTTCTGGCAACTTCGTGAAGGCATCATTAAGGATGGTCAGTTTTTCTTGTTTAGGAAATTAGTGAAATCATTATATGTTCCCCCAGGGGTAACCATACTGCTCATGGTTCAATGATTGTTTCACTTACGCTTGGTCCGTGTATTTGATAGCTGGCACAAGTCTAACGTAAGTTTGGTGTTCTTTTTTATCTAATACCAACAGACTTCTCGAGTAAGGAATTTCATAGCCTCTCTTTCTAATTAAATTGTATGTAGATGACCCATTCTATCTTTTGGCAAGCCCGCAGAGATAACCACTCGATCGGTTCAGAGAAGATACTGTTTTTGTTTATAATTTCATTTTTGTTCGAGCCTCGCCACTTCTTAGGTTTTAGATTATTGTTATATAATAGGGTCAGTTCTGTTTTTTCTTTTAAGATCTCGCCAGTTGATTAAAAAGCATAGGCTAGCCTGACAAATAGAATTTTATCTGAGAAAATTTTCCCCTTCTTCTCGATCAGCTGTAAAATTAATGGTGACAAAGAATCAGAAAAAAAGTTTTTATTCTGACTGGGTCTAATCTGGTAATTATATAATCCCATTAGTAGCCCGATTTGGTTATGATTCCCGAAGAAACTGTTGAAAGGCCTTAGTTTGAGCAAAGAAGTCTTACCAAAGGTCGATGGTTGGTATATAGAACAAATCAAGGTTTGTATACATATAAGTGAAATTTTCTTATTACAAAATTAACAGCCAATGATTTTTTTTTGTGTAACCGAGTATTTTCTCTCAGCTTAATGGAGAGTCGTTGAGTAAATAAAACTGGATTTTCGCCCCCCTCCTATGTAGGCCGCAAAAACACATCCAAATTCCACCTAAAAAGACGTCTGTTGCAAGGATAAATAATATTTGATTTTTTGTCAAAGTTTTAAAGCGAAATCGCGAGATGATCAAAAACTTTTTATAACTTGAAATAGTTTCTTATGCTGTCTTTTAACCTTCCTCAATGTTCTTTTTTTTTAATTTACAATAAGATCTATACTTCTCATATAGTTTAGGGGTGGGGTATAATGAGACGTTATTTGAATATGACTCCTGGAATGATTTGACTTAGATAATATTTAAAGGGGATGGTGTTCTTTTAGGGCCCCTCTTGCCTATGTTACTATGAATTACTGGGTTATTTATTCAGTGGCACAGATGCACACTTCATCAAGTAATAATTGAAATTTGTTACAGTGTTGTAATGTTATAATCCGTTAATCTCTGTATCGCGTCTTTTACGTTTTGTAGATATTTAATATAACTTATCCCTGCAATAATAATGCCCAAAGATAACAAACAACGTGATCAATACACCAAATGATTTTTTCTTTCGTCAAGTAAAAAATTGCTAGGTCTGAAGAAATTCTAAATTGTGTCTGGTTTTATTTATTAACTTCCGTGTATAGTTATTACTTTTAACGATTCTGACGCTTCATCATCAGACAATTGCAAATATACATCCTAAAGGTTATGGGCAGTAAATCCCCTTTTAATTTAATGCAACACTTCTTTGAACGTGGAGTCGGAATATTGGCAATTATGAAACTATGAATGAACTGTAAAGCCTAAGCCTCTCCAGATTCAATCCCCTCACCTAGCTTTCGTAAACAGATGATTGGCCTGGGACTCGCAAATAATCCCTTTTTCTTTTATCAATTAGTTGAGATTTCTCTTTTTTATTTATGTGTTTAGCTCGACTTTAACTTTTTCTAGGATCGAATCAAGAACATTCATAACCTTGTTACTTTGTGTTTGAGATCTTGGTTTAAGCCTCATCGTGGCCATATATTTTTTTATTTCATCGATGTTAAGGTCAAATAATTTATCAAATCTTTTTCGGATCTCTTCAATTTTCTTAAAAGTATTTTATTCTGGTAGATTGAGTTTTATTCCATATATATTCATCCAATATCTACCTAGGATAGTGATAGAATTGATTCTTGTAACAATGATTGAAATATTGAACTCTTTAGCACAAATTATTAGGGAGACACCACTTTCCTCAAAATTTTGGATATGTTGTTTGGTGTAGCTCTGCGAGTTCCTTGTGGATACCTCTTTTAGTCTGCCAAATTTTCTTAAAATATCTGTCTCTTTGCAGAAGGCGTGCGTTCTAGTATCAAGATTTATTTTTATGGGTGTGCCGGTTTAGTAACATGTATGAGAATCGTTACAGTAGTATTTCTAATGGGGTTAATATTAGTTTAAAAAAATGGCGCAGTAAACATCGTCGTCGAAAAAATTGTTTCCTGCTTTTAGGATATTAACCGCATTACTTTTATCAATCCGATCTGATTCTTATTCTTGAGACAGACTTCTGCAACCTGACAGATTGTTTTACAGAGCTTACATTTTTATACCTGGCTAAACATTTTGTTATATATAGATTTTTCCACCGTCAGCATCTAAGGAAATCATTGGATGGGTCGAGCTTTCGAATCTTTCCTTTTTTTCTTGTCTAACTTTAAAGAAATTCTTTAATTTTTATAATTTGTTTTCAATGGGGCTGTTTTTTGCTTAGCCTGAGCATAATAAATTCCTCTTTTATAATGACGACTAACTACTCTACACCATGTTTGCCAGAGAATCGTTGAAACTAACTCATCAGAGAAGTTACTGGTGTATTACTAGATTTTTAAAACTAGTAATTTCATGGCCCTGTAGGATTTGAACCAGATAATTATCGAATTCACAATTTTCTGCCGAGAAAAAAGGCCCTTGATTCTCTTATCTTTTTTTCTCACTAAATTATTGAACCGAAAACGCACTTTAGAATGTTGTGTTTTACTGAAAATTTACCTTCCCCTCAAGTCGTCCCTTGTTCAAAGCTTGTATTTTTTAGGATGAACTTGGAGAAGATTTCTAGGACCAACTTAAAATGTTTTCTCCCCAACGTTGTTTTAGCAGAATGTTTTTAACGATTCCGCATGTTTCTGAATATGCGGTCTGCGACATTATATCTGAGTCGCTAGTTCAAATCTTTGTAACGAACTCCTTGTATTCCTGCTAATGTGTAGCGGATTTCAAATTAAAATTTCATGCAATGTCGTTTATTTCTTCGATTTTATTTGATTTTCTCTTTTTTTACGGTCCAATGTAATCAATCCCATTCAATAAATTATTTGATAAACTAATCTAAATGGTCGTTGATTCTTGAAGCTTCGGCTGCCATAACAATTATATCCATGATCAACAGTTCATGACTGAAGCAAATATGCATACAAATCGAATTGAGGCCCCACGCCGAGCTTGTAGGCGTCATTTCAGGTACAACACATAAAAAAGACCAGGCTTTGTCTTCTCTCATTTGACAGAATGCATATTCAAAATAAAACCTAATAGAACAATTTCAGCCTAGAAAATCAAGAAGGTCAAAATAATGTAGTTTCCAGAATAATATTTTAAATAATAAGTTGGCGTTTGTTAAATTTAATAATAACTATAACTTTATATCAATTAGTATTGTTTAGAAGTGGATTTTTTCATAAATATCATGATATTTTGTCTCCGATATCTTTAATTATGAAAAAAAATTTTAATATACAGGTTAAAAAAGTCGGGAAAACAGCCATGAATTATTATAAAATACAAGTTGAGGAAGTAAACAAGACAAGGCGTTCTATAAACGAAGGAATTATATCCTGCACTTGGACTTTTCAATTAAAAGGAGAAAATATACAATTTTTTAAAGTTTTTTGTAATCCAAGAGAAAATACGATTTTTTAGCATTATATAATCGCAACAGTTTTTTTTTTAATGCGAGTGAACACTAAAATGTATACAAATCAATTTTAATTTTTTATATCCCCATTTTTATTCGCCGCGGTTCAATTATGATAGCGGCCGAATCTGGATTTGAACTTTTAACCATCTACTTCTGTAAAAAAATACAAAATTAAAAGAATGATTTTTATCACGCAAAGTGATCGAAAGATTCTTTAACACCACCAAACAAAGAGCATGCGCATAACAAAATTTCCGTTTTATTTACGAAAACCACATTTAATTTAATCTATCATTTATTATTCGCTCGATATTTTTTAGTAGGTTGAATAAATTGACATTTACCATCAATCTATCTGAAATGTTTTACAATTTAACCAAAATTGTTGAAATCCCGCTTATAGCCCGACTCATGTTGATAAGCTTGGCTTTGGGCTGTTGATATTTTAGGTTAAATACTACAGTTTGTTTAAAATTTGTCTAAATTTCAGATGACTTCGGGATTTACATTTAATTTAGGTCACTGTAATTTTCAAAATCGGTCATTTAGTACACGCTAATATTTTTTTATTTACTTTTATATTATAGCAGTTTTAATAAAATCAAAATAATTTAAAATATAAATTTGGGTCTCGTCTATGGAAAAATAAAAAGTTAGACGAAATTAGACTAAAAACTAAATTATACTAATTTTTAGTGCGCAAAATCAAAAAAAACTTTATTCAAGAATTCTCCCTTTGATCTTTAAACCGTTGAAATTCTACTATTATTGGGCTTTCTTCGTTTTCTGGGTGTTCATAGCGTATTCCCGATCCGTTT
>SGJC01000517.1:0-14851 GCA_009887335.1 Henneguya salminicola
TAAGAATCTAATGATAATAATTACATATTTTGATTCACTACGCAAATATTAATTGATATATCAACAAAAAAGTGGCAGTCGTATACTAGGATTTAACCTGTTTCTTTTTTTTTTAACTTCACACTCAATCCGCCATATTTAACACAGATTCATAAAGATAAATTGAGAAAATATTGACCAAGTTGTTTATTAAAAATGGCAATATTATTTTTAAGATGTATGTTTACACTTAACTGAATAAACACTTGTATCCGAGTTACAAATGGATGCAAATATTTTCGAAAAACTGTTTGAAATAGAGACAAAAATTCTCCTACTGTTAACAGTTAGCAAAATTTTAGATTTAAATATTTTTAAACTCGGATGACTTAATTTCAAGTTGCTGCAGCCATTTTGCGGCTCAACGGCATCATTAAAAAAATGCTGAACGTGAAAAGCAAACGTCGTAGAATGTTGCGCTCATTCATATTATATTCAATCCTAAAACTCATTAAGAGGTAAAATATTCGAAAACTCAATATTAACATTGGCAAAAACTGAAATAAAGCATTAAGTGACACCATAAGATAAATTTTGCAAATACACATTTTAAGTTCTATCCTAATTCAAATATAGAAAGCAAATAATATAAAAATATTTATTTACAGTGTTTTGTAATCAATCAAAAATACGGCAAAAAAATGAGCGCGCGCGTGGATTGATTCCGGTATTTTAACACATTGCTTACAATTAATTTATTAAAATATTTTTTTATTTGTATTTAGGGATAGTGACACGACTGAATTTTTATTTTATTTTTGTTCATTTTAAGTTTTGACAGTTTTTTTAACATTTAGTAATTACCCCATCTTATGTATTGTTCTGTGTTTTGCACGATTTTCTTTATTATTTAACAATTTGGATTATTTTTTATAACTTGTTTAATACTTTGACTGTTAATAAACAATTAATATAAATTTGAAAATTTGAAGAAAGTTATATTTAATACTAAAACATGAATTGAATTTTAAAATTACATTAAATATTCATTTATTTGATGTTTAAATGAATCAGGTGTTTAAATTCTGAAACTGAAGATTAATAAGGACCAGTTCAAAATATATAAAGATTAATTCACGGATAGGGTAAACTAATATTTTTATAATCGTATTCATTGAATAAGAATTGTTTTGTTTTTGTTGATGGCAAGTTTAGTGCTTAAAAACGGATTTATTTTTCAAGGAAAACCATTTGGTTTCCATCAAGATTGCTATGGGGAGTTAGTTCTTCAAACTGGAATGGTTGGCTACGTCGAATCATTGACTGATCCATCATATTTGAATCAAATTTTAGTCTTCACATATCCAATTATTGGAAATTACGGAGTTCCTTTCAAGTCTCGGGATCAATACAATATTTTGACAAAATTCGAGTCTGAAAAGATACACCTGTCAGGATTAATCGTATCGCAGTTGTGTCAAGATGAAAATTTTAGTCACGTTCAAGCTGTTCAATCCTTAAATTCCTGGCTTATTGAGGAAAAAATATGTGGTATTGAGATCATTGATACCCGCGAATTAGTAAAATGTATACGGAATTGCGGATCAATGCCTGCTAAAATAATTTTTGGAGCATGCGCAGGGATTGAATTCCCCTCTCTTTCTATATCCCCTTTATTTGTATCTGTAAAAACACCCAAAATATTTTACTCTAAAAATAGTATCGGCGTAAAAATTATTGCAGTTGATTGCGGTATTAAAAATAGTATGCTCAGATACATGCTTAACCTGGGAGTAGATATTAAACTCGTCCCTATCGATTATAATTTTCTTCCTGAATTATCTTCTCAAGCATACCATGGCTTATTTATATCTAACGGACCAGGCGATCCAAAAATATGTACGAAATTAATCGAAAATGTATCACTTTTAATAAGTTCACATCACGCATGCCCGATATTTGGTATATGCTTTGGTCATCAAATTATGGGTTTATCATCAGGTTTTGATACATATAAAATGAATTTTGGCCATAGGGGTCACAACCAGCCCTGTAAAGAAAGCATATTGGGCAGGTGTTATATTACATCCCAAAACCACGGATATGTAGTTGATTATAATGAGTCGAATCCTTCATGGAAGCCATTTTTTACAAATCTTAATGACAATACAAATGAAGGACTTTACCATAAAAGTAAACCTTATATGTCTGTACAGTTTCACCCTGAGCATAACGCAGGTCCTATGGGAACCGAATTTTTATTCACAATATTTGTAGAAATGCTGAAAGATCATGAGATTGGTTCGTGCTGCTCCGTTGATCAATATTACACAAGATTCTTAAATAGTAACAATCTTCTGCCCCTCGATTATAAACTAACTGACATCGCACCTAGGTTTATTAGGCGGGTTTTGGTTCTGGGATCGGGAGGGTTAATGATCGGACAAGCGGGTGAATTTGATTATAGCGGATCTCAAGCAATTAAGGCTCTCAAAGAAGACCATTCATTTGTTATTTTAATAAATCCAAATATTGCTACTGCGCAGACTCTTAAGGGGTCTGCAGATTCAGTGTATTTTTTACCAGTTCAAGCTGACCACGTCGAAAGAGTTATTGAATTAGAGCGTCCCGACGCTATTGTACTATCAGTGGGAGGTCAAACCGCTTTAAATTGCGGCATTGAATTGTATAAACGAAAAATTTTAGAAAAATATAATATTCAAGTACTTGGGACCACAATATCTTCAATTATCGCAACGGAAGATAGGCAAATATTTGCGCAAAAAATTGTTGAAATAGGAGAACAAGTACCACCAAGCAAATGCGCATATTCAATCGAAGAGGCTGTTGAAGCTACTAACATAATTGGATTCCCTCTTCTTGTACGATCAGCTTATACCCTCGGAGGATCTGGGTCTGGCTTAGCTGTTGATGAGAGCTCATTTAAGTCCTTAGCCTCGAATGCATTTTCCCATTCCTCTCAAATAATTATCGACAAATTCCTAGTTGGTTGGAAAGAGATCGAATACGAGATCCTCCGAGATTCTAATAACGATTGCATAACCGTCTGTAATTTGGAGAACCTTGATCCAGTCGGTATTCACACTGGCGATTCGATCGTTGTTGCACCCAGTCAAACTCTGACTGATTACGAATACCACAGTTTACGAGACATTGCGATAAAAGTCGCAAGACACTTCAATATCATCGGTGAGTGTAATATTCAATTTGCGGTCGACCAAAGAACATCTAATATCTATATAATCGAAGTAAACGCACGACTTTCTCGTAGTTCCGCACTTGCATCTAAGGCTACTGGATACCCCCTAGCATACATCTCCACCAAAATTGCACTAGGCTTAAATTTATGTGATCTTAAAAACGTTATAACAATAACAAAATGTAAAACTCAATGGACCACTGCATTTTTTGAACCTTCACTTGACTATATTGTTGTGAAAGTACCCCGATGGGATTTAGACAAATTTTTATGTGTGGATAGGACTATCGGCACTTCAATGAAAAGTGTCGGAGAAGTAATGGGAATTGGACGTAATTTTGCAGAGGGCCTTCAAAAAGCTATTAGAATGACAGGTACTGGCATGACCGGACTTGATCCATCCATTACTGGGGACAATATTGAGGAACTGCTTGAACCAAACACGAAAAGAATACATGGAATTGCTCGCTCTTTCTATCTCGGATATTCAATCGAGCAAATTCACAAAATAACTCAAATCGATCGTTGGTTTTTACATCAAATAAAATTGCTAGTCGACCAAATAAAAGCCTTAGAAAATATAGCACTGACGTGTAGCATAAATAATATTTCACCCGATTTTATACGAAATCTAAAACAGAACGGCTTTTCTGATAAACAAATCGGTCGCTATTTTAAATGTCATGAAACATTTGTCCAGTCTCTGAGATATAAATATAAAATCCTACCAGTCGTTAAACGAATAGACACGGTTTCTGCCGAATATCCATCAACTACTAATTATTTCTATCTCACCTATAATGGAAACGAACACGATGACGATTTCCAGACTCATAATTCTATCATGGTGCTTGGTTCAGGGCCATACCGTATTGGGAGTTCGGTTGAATTCGATTGCTGTTCCGTTAGTTGCGTGCGGGAATTACGCCGTATGAATCACAACACAATTATGTTGAATTGTAATCCTGAGACTGTCAGTACAGATTTCGACGAATGCGATCGAATGTATTTTGATGAAATCTCGGTCGAAGTCGTTTATGATATATACAAGCTTGAAAATCCAGACGGCGTAATTCTATGCATGAGTGGGCAAACTCCGAACAATATCGCCTCTTCTCTTCACGCTCTTAATGTAAAAATACTAGGAACACACCCAGAAATGATCGATAATGCCGAAAATCGGTTCAAATTTTCTCGATTATTGGACGAGCTTAACATATTTCAACCGACATGGAGAAAACTTACTACTCATGAGGAAGCATTAGTTTTTTGCGCCACTGTTGGATATCCTTGTCTGGTTCGGCCATCCTATGTTCTCAGCGGGGAAGCTATGAATGTCGCCTTTTCGGATGATGAATTAAAACGATATCTGTGTCAGGCTACTGATATTTCTATTGACCATCCTGTTGTCATCAGTAAATTTTTTCAAGACTGTAAAGAGATCGACGTTGATGCTGTTGCAAATAATGGAAAACTGGTATGTGTCTCAATTGCGGAACACATTGAACGAGCAGGGGTTCACTCAGGTGATTCTACTGCAATTCTACCTACCATCAGTATAAATAAAGAAACGTTCGATAATATTATTATTATTGTCAAAGAAATTAGCAAAAATCTACACATCAACGGCCCCTTTAATCTACAGCTCATTGCCAAAGAGAATAATTTATATGTAATAGAGTGTAATCTTCGGGTTTCTCGATCCTTTCCCTTTTCTTCAAAATATCATGATGTTGATTTCGTATCCATTGCCACTAAGTGTATTATGGGATCGTGTAGTTTCGAATACTTTCAACGGTTTGACCTTAGACCTAAGAAATATTCAGTTAAAGCTCCTCAATTTTCTTTTCATCAACTTAAAGGAGCGGAGGTTATATCAGGCGTTGAAATGCATAGTACTGGGGAGATCGCATGTTTCGGCCATACAGTTCATGAGGCTTTTTTAAAGACATATATGGGCACAGGATTCAAAATTCCAGCAAGAAATATCTGGATTTCAATCGAGCCATATAAAATGAAAATGTACCTTCAAGAAAGTATTGAAAACCTGGTGAATCTAGGGTACAATTTATACGCAGATGATGAGACATTTGACTTTTATTATGAAAATGGAGTCTCGGTTAAACATCTTCCTTTAGGGATTGCTTCAGAAATATTGCCTCAATCATTGTCTCGTCTGTTTAATTCGAATGAGATAGAGCTTGTAGCGTTTATCACACATCAATCTTGTTTTAATCTAATACGAAATGGAACAACAACTAAAAGCCATGTCCTAACACGTTTTTGTATTGATAATTCTATATCCTTAATAACCAACGCTCAAATATTCAAAATGTTCGCTGCGTCGTTAAACACTGCAAGCAATGCCTATTCAGTTTCAAGAGAAATTGATTCGATACAGTCCGGAAATATCATACGCCTTCCTTATCTTGTTGATTGTCATACTCATATGAGGGAACCTGGGGGGATTCATAAAGAGGATTTTTCTTCGGGTACTCGTTCGGCTATTGCTGGGGGAATATCTTGTGTATTGTGTATGCCAAATACTATTCCGCCTTTATTAGATGGGGATTCCTTTCATATGATCGATGAATTAGCGAGAACTAAATGTATATGTGACTATGGTTTGATAGCGGGTAGTTCAATGACTAATGCGCAGAATCATTATGTTTTGTCTAAAAAATGTCCCGCTCTTAAACTTTATTTAAATCCAACATTTACTTCGCTACGTTTGGAGGGGGTCACGGCTTGGCTGCAGCATTTTGAAACATGGTCAAATGATCTTCCCATATGCGTACACGCCGAAGGTGAGACACTGGCAGTTGTATTAAATATTGCTCATATTTATAAGAAAAAAATACATGTATGTCATGTATCAAAGAAAAACGAGATTGAAACTATCAAAATGGCTAAGCTTAAGAACCCAGGGGTAACGTGCGAGGTGTGCCCTCATCATTTATTTCTAACTTCCGATTATTCAAACGTAATTGGTGAGAAACGAATACGTGTCAAACCTGAGCTAGGGACACTCGAAGATCAACAATCGTTGTGGAATAATTTAGATATAATTGATTGCTTTGCTTCTGATCATGCGCCTCATACATTGGATGAGAAAGATTCGGATGATCCTCCTCCAGGTTTTCCAGGTGTAGAGACGATGCTCACATTGTTGCTCACTGCAGTAAATCAAAAACGTTTAACTCTTGATGATGTTATCCTGCGTCTGCATACCAACCCAATGAAAATTTTTAACATCCCTCCCCAACCTAACAGTTTTGTTGAAGTCAATATGAACTCTCCCTGGAGTATTTCTTCAAATAAATTGCATTCAAGAGCTAATTGGACACCATTCGAGAATTTCCAACTATCAGCGAGTGTTGATCGTGTAGTTATAAGAGGAGTTTTAGTATATGTGGGCGGTAAGTTTATTGTTGATCCTGGTTTTGGTATAAATGTTTTCACACAACCACAAACATCTATGAATAGTTTGCTACTTCCAACTCTCGATGAGGTTATGGTTGTAGATAAATTAATCCCATTGAGAAAATCTATTAAAAATGAGGAGACTGATCTGTTATTGAAATTATTGAATTTAGAGGAAGCCAAATGGTTTCATGGGAAAAGTTTCATCACTGTCAAACATCTTGATAGAGGAAAAATAAAATTGATCTTTAATATAGCAAGGGAAGTTGAAGCATTATACAAAGTCGGTCATCATACAAAGTTATTGGAAGGAAAGATTTTGGCATTAGCATTTGTTGAACCAAGTACTCGTACTTTACTATCTTTTCAAAGCGCGATGCAAAAACTGGGTGGGTCTACGATTATTCTCAGACCTGATAGTTCTATGGTGAAGGGGGAGACATTTGAAGATACAGTAAAAGCATTATCATGTTTTGCTGATGCGCTTGTTATTCGTCATGATGTAAAAGGTACTGTAGGTGCCATTGCAAAAACATCGACTGTTCCAATTATAAATGGGGGAGATGGTATTGGTGAGCATCCGACTCAAGCGTTGTTGGATTTTTTTACGATTCGACAAGAGATTGGAACCATTAATAATCTTACGATTTCTTTAATTGGGGATTTAAAAAACGGCCGTACTACTCATTCCTTTGCTCTTTTAGCGATTCATTTTACGGGCATTATTATAAATTATGTCACGCCAAAAGGACTAGAAATGCCGCAAGATATTAAGGATTATCTTAAATTGCATAATATTCCTCAACATGAATATAGATCTATTGAAGATGTATTGATATATGAATAACTTTTTAGGTGATTAAATACTCTGATGTGGTTTATATGACTAGGATACAAAAAGAAAGGTTTGAATCGCAAGATGAATATTTAAAATACAAAGGCGGTTATATTCTTAGCTCTCAAATAATGTCTATGGCAAAGGAAAAAATGATTGTAATGCATCCTCTCCCGAGAATAGACGAAATTGAAAAAAACATAGATTTCGATCCGAGATGTGCGTATTTTAGACAAATGGTATATGGAATGTATACTCGAATGGCGTTATTATTATTGACATTAGGTCCTTACGAACAAGACAAAAATATACATTAAAAAATTATGGTCTATATTTTCTAAATAACGGGTGTCTTCTCATTTTTGTGTCTTTTTCATTCGATCTGTACTCAACATAAGCTAAACCCTTGGCCCCAGAATATGATGACATATTTTTTTTAATATTTTTAATCACTTGACCATTTCCATTGATAAGATTTTCTATTTCTCCATCGGCTTCATTCGCCGCTAAAACGTCTTGTAGCAATTCTTTTTGATCTTTTGGGGTCGAGTAAGATAAAGTTTCCTATCAATGTTTTTTTTACTATTACCTCCTCCATCCCATGCAGTTTAGTTACTACTTTGTAACTATATCCTTGATTAATTAGAAATCGTTGTCTTTTGCCTGAGAAATACATCTCAGCTGTATCGGTTGAAACAAGGGAATAAAAAAATGCGTTAAACTGTTCTGCAGAACAATCTTTTTTGGCACGAAGTATACGGCCTAATCTTTGGGCTTCCTGACGTCTAGAACCCCCATGCGAAGATATCTGTATTAGTACATTAGCTTCAGGCATGTCGAATGATGTATCGCCAACCTTAGATACAAATATTGTATTAATGATAGGGTTATGCACAAAATTTTGAATGATTTGCATCCTTTCGGCTTGAGACGTGGGGCCGTAAATAAATGGTCTATTTTAAAGCAAATAAAAATGCACTTCCCAAATTTGGTAGCATAAGTTTTAAGAGCAAAAACGTTATCAGAAAATACAATAATTTTATCCCTCCTTCTAAGAAGAGTCAAAAGGCAAACTAAACCGCTCATGATATTTTATGAGAAACTCACAGGCCATGAATTTATTAGGGTTCATAGCATAGAGAAGCTATAATTACATATCGAAATATACCGTGCGTTTTCTTGATCGTACATTTAGATATTCGCGGTAAAATTCTGGTGTCATTGGACACCATACTTCAGCACACTGAACTCTAGCAATGAAACCTAATTTTTGGAGTTCCATCCAATTAGCTTCATATAATTTGGGTCCGATTAAAAAATTAAGATCCTTAATAGGCATCATTATAAAAAAACTTGGATTTTATCATCCTCTCGAACAAGAGTAGCAGTTAAGCCTAATTTACAATGCGCATTCGCGACTAAAATAGAAAAAATGCATTAACTTGTGAGAACTCGACGAAATTGTTTAGCTGGTATAGTATGCACTTCTATCATTAAATATTTTATGCAACCATCAAGAATCATTAAACCCCATTCTGTACTTTTGATAAATTCAAGAGTCTGATGGTGAAAATCAAAAGAATAACTTGCTCAGACTCAAACGATCTTTTACCCGTGTGTGCTAACATCGAGTATGTTGTAACAGCTATGTGACAGACTGATTTTTATTCATGCTAAAAACACCTTTTAGTTTGTCTCTACTGTCAGATGTGAATCTACAAATTGTAGCATCATCTATATTGGCCCATAATTTGAACTGAACCTTCCATTGCTCAACAGACACAGCTGAAAGTTAGAAAGGCATAATACCAGAGGTACATATTACGAGACATTTTTTTTTGACTGTGCATGCAGCCGTTACACCGACAAGTGATTTTCCCGCTCCTATGAATAAAAAAATACATGTAAAACCACATGGTAATACGATTATACCAGACCTCGCACGACCATTTCCGAACATTTTCCGCAAAGATTTTTCCTTAAATTTTTTAAAAATAGAGCATGCCTGATAGGGCCTTAGAATAGCAACTGGTTTTAATTCGATACTAACATTATGCATAATTACAAACTGAATATCCGCATTTTTTTTATCACATTTAAAATCATATTCGGCAAGTAAAGGATAGTCTAATTGAATACAGCTGAAATAGATTGGAATAATGTATTGCACCGTTTCTGAAGCGTTTCAAGCTTTTCTGGATCTATTTCAAAAGAAATAATTTTTTTCTAATTGTTTAATGAAATCAAATAAACATCACTTTCATTGATTTCCAATTCGTCGCAGATTAGTTTTCCGTAATAGTCGCTTATGTCTAAAGGAATCTCAGGATCAATATCTGCCTTTTGTTTAAAATTTATTAAAAACTTCTATTTTTATTTTACTATCGCTCTAAAAATTTTATATTTTAGGTTAAACTGAAATTGACTTTAGTTTAGACATTTTGGCTTTTTTAACGGCGTCCAAAATCGTTTCGTTTGTATTTTTCCTTTGTTCTTAGTAACAATGTTAACGAACCTGCAGGTTTGAATAGTTGGATCTTTTAGTAATTTTTGAATATCATCCTATTTATGTTATTTTAAAATTTAACTGGATATAAACTTTCAACGAAATAAGAATTTTCCTTTAATACAAGTTTAATTTTGCCGTAGCTTAATGTGCATGCCTAGATATTTTTTTTTATAAAAACTTTAATAAATTGAATTATTCCTGTCGGTATATTTGTTTTACTTAACCGTGTCAAATATTCAACAATATCTGTTGTCTAAACTTGTGAGGTGGATATTTAACCTCCAAACCAACAGAAACAGCGGCGTACAAAGAATAGGCAGTTAATCTATTGTTCAAAATTCAATATAAACTTGTATTCATGAATAAATTCTGGACGCGATACTGGCTAAAATTTTAAATGCATTTTTTTACTTCAGCTATCGTAATTAAAAAGTCGTGAGCATGCTTATAAACGGGAGAAAAAGACTCTAAAAATATATGACCGTCAGGAGTCTTATATTTTAAATAGAATTAATTACCACCCATAAAGGTCTGGACATATGGTCATTTTTCAAAGTTAAATCCTTTGTGTAATCCTTCGCGCCATATTCATTCTTAATATACATGGCTTTTACTACCTTAGTGGCGTCATAGAAAATTGTTCGACCAGAAGAAGAAGGAATTAAAACAATAGAATCTGTATCGAGAGATTCTCTTATTTACCATTTTTTTGACTATCGATTTCATCAGCTTCTAGTACCTGAAATAAGAAAATATTACTTACATTTTTATTTTTTTTATTAAAACTTTCTATTAAATTAATTAATAATATTTGTACTTCTAGCACTCATTTATAAATAGTCTTCGGTAATATTCGTTAACAAGATGCCAAACACATAATTAAGATAAAGAACTATTTTTGAGAGACTCAAGTTGGACAACTATCGAAAGACTAAATTTTGCAATCAATTGAATTTTGAACTTCTCGACTATATTAAGATATTTTATACGAAATACATTTTACAATTTCTAAATTAATATAAAGTAGCGAATTTCTTTTTTTCAAAAGACGTGATTTGTTTAAATATGCTCAAAAAATTCTCTTAATAGAAATACGAGACGAAGGGTTGGATTTATCCTACAAGAATGGCATGACGTTACAGATATTCATAAAAATATGTATCCTTTCAAAAATGATTAGCCGATAGTTTAATTTTTACAAATTCACCAGTCTAAATGAATGTGCTTTACTTTGTGATATTACAAAGAGTTGAGTAGCTACAACATGATTCTATTGCCTACATCCTACTATTTTTGCTATAACCTTGATGTGACGTTGCTAAAATATTCTTAGGTGTGGGATTTTAGCTCATTTATTATAAGAATAGTTAAGGTCTAAATAGCGCCTATTCGCCAACGCGCATGCGTACCAAAAACGGAGGTCTGAGCTGTATAATATCCTTTATTCTACAGTGAGCTAAGAATTATAAAACATTAAACTACCAAATATTAAGGAGTCAATTCGGTACAATTCGTGTACGATAAAACCCCGGTCAGTAACAGTTCACATGTGCACGTTTAAACTTGTTTTTTTTAAACTTTGTCTAATATGAACGACGGAATCTTCCATCAACTCTCTGAAACAATGCTTGCTTATCAGCCCTATGGTGTGCCCATAAATAGATGCAAACTAGAAATAAACACAGTCGAAGAGATATTCGATTGGTCAAAACGACGATGTAGGAAAAGCTTTTCATTCGAACAAATTTATTTCTTTCCAAACTCTAAAATGACGCTGATGGAGATAATTCTATTTCTTCATTTGTGGGCTTGGAAATACCGTGTGAAATTAATACGAGACAACTCAAACTACTATTATTAGACATGCACTAGTTAGTCGGGATATGGTCGAGACATTTGCGTACCAAAATTCGAAAAAGCTATATTCGAACAAATTGGTGATCACGTCACTGTCGTAGAAATTAAATAAAGAGAATTCGTTGAGGGAAGTACAACTAAGGCCGTTTGTTCAAACCAGTAAATCTTTGGTGGCATTAAAAGATGTAACGAATTGATTTAAAAAACTATTTTGTAGATATGGTTGGATGCCGAACAGAAAACACAATATAATCGTATGTTATCATAAAGATTGCTCCAGGAACCAATATAATATGAATTGGCTGGAGAAGTTATCCACAATTAATCAACCATGGATGCCAATGCAGCATTGTAATCTGCCCATATAATTTTATCGAAACTGGCAACCCAACTTTAGACTCAGACTGTTAAATTTTATGACTTGTACTTAAAAAATTGCTCCAGACGCGTACAAATTAATCAACGGCTAAATCGTGGTTTTGCCACGTCATCCGCGAATCCGTGCGGTTTAATGGCGGACACAGAAAATAAAATATTACACAAAAACGATAAATTTAACATTATAATATATATGACGTTGTATTATTTTTCTTATTTTTACACACTTGGAAGTTTGCACGCTTTTTATTGTTCCCAACCGCCTTGACATGGTATGTACTGTGGATAAAATTTTAGATATTTATTAAAAAAATGTTGATTTTATTATTAGTTCGTTCAAAATGTATTTTTATAATGTTTATACTAGAAATATTACCGTTCACGTTTAATTCTTACGAGTTGAAGCATTATATGAATACTTTGAATTACGGCGTAATATGTCTTCTTAAATAGGATCAAAAATGTCTTAATGACCTCTTAAGACACTGGTATTTTTTATCAAAAATAAAATTTTGCGCATGCGGCATTTTAGTTAATATTGGGAGCCGTGATGTTGACGAAAAATATAGTTAAAGATGTTGAATGTGCTGAAAATAAATTTCCTTTAAAACTGTTACCTTTTCGAAAAACCCCCCCTATCTTTACATCTCATTTTTGGCATTATTAGGTTTCTTTCGAAAAATATTATTGGCGCTTACAACATGCTGAAATCGAGCAAGCCAGTTGAAATTATATTTATAAATGTTTACCCCGGATCGAAATTGTACACTGATGGGGAGGGGGCTTCCTATAAAACTCTAGAAAATAATGGATATACACACGAGGTGGTAATTTATCTACATGAATTAGTCTCTGTAACGGGGATACATACTAATCGCATTGAGGCGACAGGATGGAACAAGTAAGCTTTTGTTAGATGCGTAACAAACAAGAGAAGGGAATTAGTTTATTCATATATCGCAAAATATTTTTTTAAGTGCAAGGAGGGAGAAAATATAATAATAACAATATTTTTAGCCTGTTCTAACAATTTATACATTTCAAAATAATTTATTATTTTATAATATTCTTCACATTCAAGCATTTTTATTTTTAATGTCAGCCATTAAACCGCATGGCTGCGTGGAGGGCGGTATGGACTAGATTTAGCTCTTATTCATTCACCAACTCGAATACCAATCTGAATTCATTTTTAGATATACTTTTGCTGATGTATACGAACAGCGACCAGAAGGAAGGTGTAGAAAAAAAAAGACTTTTTAATTTGATTAACATTAATAAAACAATTTTATGATTTAAATGATCAAAGTAAACCATTTCTAAATTAGACAATCGCATGGGTTCGGAGGATTTGGAACAAATTCCGACATAATAGAATTTAACCATTAATTCAATAGAATTGGATCAGTGCATCATTTGGTATTTTAAGATTTTTAATTTGTACGCGTATCTTGAATTAAAAAAATTGAAATCAGGTGGTATTACACCCTCTTGGATGGGTGGGTGGCAATTTAGACGAGTAAACTGAATAATAAAACTAAAAATTATAAATAAAAGGGCTACAAATATATCAGATTTCCATGATCATGTGCCCTGGTGAGTAAAGAGGAGTAACATTATTCGGTACTTTTCGGTTGTACGATCCCTTTTAAACTGCCACAGCAATTCATTGTAGATTAAATCAATAATTTCAACAATGGGTATTTGCTGGAATCTGTAGGGAGAGAGAAGAATGCATTATTATCTCCGTAGAAGATCGTACAGAAGCTACCCTATTACCACTCATAAAAATGGATTGAACCCGGAACGATAGAAAACCCAACAATTATACTAAGCGACAAATGGAAATCCTATACTAAAATAGGGAATGACAAACGATACAAACACTTAACAGTAAACCACAGCTTGAATTTCGTAGATCCAATAAGCGGATCTCATACACAAACGATCGAGAGAACATGGGGATCGGCCAAAGAGAAAAACAAGGGTAGAAGAACACATAGTCATCTTTTTGATTCGTACATTTCAGAATATATATGGCGATCTACTCTAAACAACCAAGATCCATTTGAAAAAATTCTTAAAAATATTGCGGAATTTTGGCCCCCGAAGATCTAAAACACGTTTAAAAAACACAATTTCATTCTTATAAAAATAATAAAAAAAATTTCATTTTTTAATAAAAACGGCTCGTATAACCGAACAGAACCAATATTATTCGAGAAATCCTTCTTAAAAATAATCAAATAAAAAATGGACATTTTGGGAATTAATGGTTATAAATAATTTTTTTTTGTCTCTATGATTTCGTTATATCCAGATTTTATCTGTATAAGAATGTTGTATGTTTAAAACCGAAACATTTTTCCGGTATATTCTGACATTTTTAATCCAACAGAATAACCGATATATCCCATGCGCATATGCTTCATGTGTTGTCGCTTATTCTACACAAAACTCACATTGATCATACATAGCAACGCCAAACGGTTAATTCTCAGAATAACTGAAGGTGTGCGAACGCGTTATAATTTAATAGGGAATAACAGCGAAAAGTTTATATTTTAGAACTTAAAAAAATTGAAAATTAACATTAAAAGCCAAAAATATCATTTGGGATTTTTTTTATTTTGATCTCATCGATATTTTT
>SGJC01000518.1:0-17706 GCA_009887335.1 Henneguya salminicola
TAAAAGATAACTGTCAATTGCAAAGTCTGCGAGCAGTTTCCTTAAATATTTGTCAGACTGATGATTTTGGTATAATTTTTGCAATTATCAGAGTTTTTAGGAAAATAACTGGATCAAAAATGAAAGCCTTAAAACGTATAAAAGGATATGATAGTTTACGAGAGACAAACTCACACAAATGTAGGTCGAGAGGCTAAAAAATATATTCAAAAGTGTAAAATAAAATAATATAATGTCAACAAATTATAAATGAATAACATATTTGTTGTCAGTTTTACTCGGCCATCTAGATCTTTATGTTTTGATTAAGGCTCTTAAAAAAAGGATGAAGTTTAGCATATTATATTATTATTTCTTAACAAAAACCCAACAACTTTATTGGGACTTTTGACATTACTTTTGGTGTCGAATGTAAGAAAAGTTTTTCTAAATAGTGTAAAGCAGTCAAACTAGCTGACCAAAACGGCATGGAAAGAGAAGTTTAAATTGCAAGGTTTTTTTTCCCTACTCCGTTTTTAAAGATAAAAGCTGAGGGTGAATTGGGCGAAAGGGCCTTACACTAAAACCGAGATTCTGGACAGTGCTATCAACCTGGTAGCTTGGGAACGTCAATTAGGAAATGTTAAAGCTGAATCCAATAACAAAAAAGGAAGATTTTACGCATGCGTTCGAGAATATCAAAACCATTAATTTTTTTATACATCTCAAGCGAAAGGGGCGATGTATCGGCTATTTCGGTATCGTTTTGGCAAATCAATCTTTGTCAAGTTTCAAGGTGTGACTTCGTTATTGGATTATTATATTTATTGAAATATTATATTTCATTCTTTCTCTTTTTGGGCTCCCATCTTCATAAGAATACAGGGAACAGTAGTGATTCCCACATTTAAAAGTTAACAATATTAAAAAAAATTTACATCTATAATTTTTAAAGGTAGTTTGATAGGAGGAAGGTCAACCCCTACAAATCATGTTTTAAATAAATATAATGTTGTCTTTTACATTTAATATATCATCCAATGCCTATCTTAAGGCAAGCTTGACGATCTACTATTCGGTGTTAGTCAACCGTTAATAAAACTCTGCTGATCACATCATCAGCTTAGTTATGAATGGCTCTTGGACAAAAGCCAGAAAAAAAAATTGACGATTAAGGTGGGATACGAAGAATTTGATATTGCAATTTGACAATAGTTGTTTTTACCCAGATATGTATTCGTCAGTATAATTTATGAACTAAGACGTATTTATATTTAATTAAAATATTGAAAGTATAGAAATAATCCCATCATGGCAACATAAAGTATATTGGCAATAAACTAAATCTAAGAAGTTCTAACTTAATTTTGAGTTTTAAAATATAAAATATTTCATTTAGTAAATTTCACTTTTTTTACTCGCTGTTAATGGGAGTGGCTCATCCTTTAAACATATCCCTTTTAAAGAAGCCGCGCTACATGGGTATTATCTCGTGATTAATTTATCATAAAGTGAAGCTCGGCTAAAAAAAATAATAGCTTCGCCTTCCTTCATCCCTAAACAGTTTAATTTCAGGTATTTTTGACGCATATTTTAAAATCTACAACTGCAAAAATAAACATTAAATGTAATATGTAAATTTATTTGTAAGGGTTGATTACTTCATTAGTCCATTTCTATGTGTTATGAACTGAATCGAAGCTAAATTTTTATTTGATCTCATTCTTAACCAATTAATCAATCCATCTGTAAAAGGTATAAAAATAATATTTACATGAATAATTACCTGCCTTACTCTTCAAATCACATTACATTGTCCTGTGATATTTTGTGTAATAAATAAAACGAATAAAAAGCATATGAGAATAAAAAACTAAAAATTCTATATTATTATGTATTAAATTTGTTAGTTGCGAAACCCTCTTAAAAGAACTTATTTCGATTATTATTAAACAATTATAATGCGCGCGTATTTTCATAAAATTTTTGCAGGTTTTTTAGACAATAAGGGATATTGACACGTTTATGTTAAATCCTCATGGGCATTTACGTTTATTAGTACTATTAACCCATCCTTCCATGACAAATATGGCGCATGCCCAAATATTAACATATTTTTAGCGATTTAAATATTTGATTTGTGTTTTTAGTTTATGTGTATCCATTAAGATTTCTTGTCTGTGAGAGCATGCGCGAAGCGAGGAGAGGGCGAGGAAGGGGGGGGGGTAATAGTACTCGAATTCAGAATTTTTATTCGAAAAGGGTAAAAAAATTAATTTTGTTGTGGAAAAAAAAGAAATAAAATTATACTATTCGCTCAATACGAATTGTATATTATATTCTATGACATGCTTAAATGTACCTAATTTACGCCATAAAAAACCGAATAATATTTTTGATCCTAAAATGTATTTTAAGGTTTAGCGCAAATTTGTGTGTAAAAAAAATGAAGTTTTATCTGTACCGCAAAACTCGGCGCGAATTTGAATGCAATTTTTTTAAATGATATCTAATAGTTCAATAGAATTACCAAAAGAACTTCTTGATCATTATACAGATTTATATCAAGAATTAGGGATCGGTGGATTTGCAAAAGTTATATTAGCTCGGCACAACTATACCGGCCTTAAAGTACGAGTAACTAAATACATTTAGGTTGCAATCAAAATTATTATAAAAGAACTCGTTAAAGTATTTATATATTATTATTAAACTAGAATGAACTATTTAGGGTGCATGAAGAAATAATGGTGATGAAAAAATTAAGTCACCAAAATATTTGCAAACTTTATCAAGTTTATGAAACTGATGAACACGTGTTTATGGTACTCGAATATATATCTGGCGGAGAATTATATGATCAGATTGTTCTTTCCAAGGAAATGTCTGAAAAAGAAGCTCGCCGTATTTTTAGGCAGGTAACACTCTTAATAAACTGATAATTTTAATCGTGCAAAAAATAACGGAAAAAAACGCATGCGTGTTGTGAAATTTTAAACCATTGGATTATACCCTATTAATAAGAATAACTGTGTATTTTATTTATCGTCGTTTGAAAGAGTGTGCAAAATGAGACAGCGGGTGCTATTTTTGTGTTTTTTATAGTTGTGAAATATTTTGTTGAACACAACTATTTTATTAATTCTCACATTTTCTGCATATTGCAATAAATAAATTTAAGAGCTACCATAATCGCTGAACATTTTAACCACAAGGTTTAAATTTCTAATGGAAAACACCATAATATACATTGCTGCATAAATAAATTAAGCACAGCAACGCCGTTCGAATAATTTAACATCACTTGGGGTCGCCTTTTGTCGTTAAAACGGGCGTACTCGAGCTTAAATCTTTTATTCCATGTTGTAAAAAGACAAATGATTAATCCAAAAGTCATTTAAATACAATCTTACATTTTATTTTGTTAAAATTATGTTTATTAGAAAATACATTTTATGAATTGGGAATAATTACATTGATTATACTTCTATGATTATGATACGTAAAATTTTTTACAAGATTTCCGCACATTTTATATTAAGAAGCTTTACCCAGAAACACACGTCTAAACGCCTCGAAGAAATCGCAGTAAATGTTTAAACTATAGTCACAATTTTCCTGAATATATAAAAAATGCTTGATGGCAACTGTTAATGGCTTAGTGGAGCCTCAACAATTCAAAACATCTCCCATCACCGGTTCAACTACCTCGATGATTTCTATACAATTTTAATTTTCGTTTATTAACATTAAAAATATCAGTATCTTTTTTGTTAAATTGAATAATTTCATATTATCAATTTTATAATCAATTAAATTCCGATTTCTGATTTTCTTAGTTTGTTTGAATTGAAAATCTACAGTCAACGATACAATCAGCATTTACGTTGATTTATAGTAAAGTAATCATTTATTTCGCTAATCGAAATTCATATGTTTATTCTTCTTAAATATAGAGAAAATTCAAAGATTTATCAGGCTTTATAGTCGCAATCACTTCATTGATTTTAGATTGTTAAGAAGCCATTTGATAATATTATTAAATTCATAGCGGAGGCATTCTTCTTTTTTTAGTACTTCACCATTGATTATAGCCGCCATTGACAGCAAAGCTTTATTAGGTATAAGCACATCAGATTTCAATATGACCAAATTCCAACTGATTTAATGAAATTTAAATTAAATAATATTATTAAATAATAAAAAGTATAAGAAGAACATTACTCTAATAATATATTAAGCTCATTATTAAGTAACAAGAACCCCCAGCTTTTATTTGAGAATTGGGCATGCATTCAACTAATATTACCTTCTTTTTTTATCCATTTATAAATGTTTTAGTTGTATTATTCGTCTTTATTTTTATTTAAGAAATATTTGTTAAAATAGATTTTAGTTAATGAAATCATCGTTAAAAATATTGTTCTTTCTAAGTTACTTAATTTTTTAAGGATAATTTAATTTAATGATTTTTGGATAATGCAAAGTTTTCCAAAAAAAAGTAATATTCTTTTCCATTAAATATTATAGTAAGAATTAGAACTAAATGAAAGTAAGTTTTTATGTCTCTTCATCCCTTTTCAATCTTATGTAATATTTCCCACTAAATACCGAATGGCCATACGTCGTTTTTATCAAAACTGAAATCTAACGCTCCTAACACAAAATTAAAGATGAATTAAATGTTGAGGTTTTGTTATGGCGCACATTGGGGAGGGCTGAGGATATTATTACTCAACCCCCCTGATAACTAAAATATAACTTAAATAAACAATATAATGGTTTTCAAATTTTGATTTTTTTTCCCAAACTAATATATTTTATAATAACAACATCGAAATTTAATTAGAAATAGTTAAACTGTGATAAAAAGCCAAAATTTGATTATATTTTATGCGGCTTAAAAATCTATTTTAGGTGCTGACAAAATTATGAAAAAATTCTGCATATCTTCCATTTTATATTAAACATATAAAGGCATTGAACATAATATTGCAAATACAACCCATAAAGACGGGGTTCTCTCCAATTTACTTTTATACGCTAGAATGATTTGAGAATACTCATGGGTTCTTATGTGGGCCAAGTCATTACTGTTGAACGCATCTACTGTAAAAAACGAACCGAGTGCACATTCTATCACCATCCATATTTCACCTTTTTTTCTACGTTTATTATTGATATATTATGGCTCGAATAAGAAAGAATTTTGAGATTTAAATTAAAACGCTTTGGTTTATTTTGGCTTTTTTTTTAAATGGAAAAATGTCGAGATCCTATTTTCTCATTGTTATTTGTTGAAAATCAGGAATGAATAACCTATATTTATCGTTTTATTGCGATTAATCAAAATAAATAACGATGGGACTCTTAAAAAATATTGTAGCCTCCTCATTTTTTTTGTAGTTTCCTACTTTTAAAACATTAAATTGTGTTCATGTCATTTTCATTTTCCATGAATTTTTATTTTATATTCATAACATATTTAATAATTTTTTTTGTAAGACTGAAATATTTTATTTGAATAAATCTCAATTATGCATAGGTTCTCTCAGCCGTAGGCTACATACATTCTTGTGGAATTGCTCATCGAGATCTAAAACCAGAAAATATTTTAATTGATGAATTCAAAAATATTAGAATAATTGATTTTGGTTTGAGTGCAAATCCTACCGGTGGATTGATAAATCCTCTTGACACACTATGTGGTTCAATAGCTTATGCAGCTCCAGGTGAGAATAAAGCTATGACTCATATTAGAACTCTTATCAGGTCAACCATATATGGGTAATGAGGTAGATGTATGGAGCATGGGTGTGTTGCTTTTTACTCTCTTGTGTGGTTATCTACCATTTGAAAATGATTCAAACATACAAAATGCCTTAAATAATATTAAAGTAAATAAGAACAAAATTAACATTTAAGAACGCGATATATCAATTCCCACAAGGAATATCTAAGGGTATTACATATACATGATCCAATATAGAGGCAAAAAGTTTAATATCTGGAATGTTGGAACCAGATCCGAAGAAACGGCAAACGGTCTGGAATTTAGCTCATCACGATTGGGTTACTAGAGGTTATGGTTCTCCTGTTAGTTGGGGTGTTTTTTCTGAAGTATTAAAAGTCGTTACATCTCAGAAATCATCCATTAATACCAGAATTTCTGATAAATTGTCTAGTTTGTACAATAAACACGTGAAGGATATAATCGAAATGATTAAAGATGTGATTCTTATTTGTTCAATATTAGAATGTTCTTAATGAGATAACGGCTCATTATGCATTCTTAAAACAGCAGCGCACGTATAAAGGATTATCATATACATATACCTTGTATAATAAATCTTCTAAAAATACTAATATCGAAACCCAGCCTAATATATTAAAAGATATTGAACAAAACGATATTTTGAACGAGGAAAAGGAACTACTCCCGAAACCATTGCTTAATAAATCGACACAATTAAAAGAGAATGATGAAAAAAGTAACCCAAAATATTTATATCAAGATATTTCAAAAAGTCTACATCATGTAAAAAAACGTAAGATCAATTGTTCGGCTGATATTACACCCAAGAGAAGCACCAGGTATATAGAAAAAAAAGTCATTTTAGTAGCGACTTAAATAATCCTAAATCGCCACCTAGTAAGCTCAATGATTCTAGTTTTAAAATAAAAAAAAAAGTGGTTAATTTGCTTTTTTGAAATAATAAGCTTATAGGAAGAATCGCAGAATTGTTCACCCCAAAAAAATACCAAACACCAAGCAATATACCTCGTTCATTTAAAGTTTGTAATTAAACAATAATTATTAGCCCGCTGGAAATATCCGAAAGGTTGAAAAATGTGATTACGCAAAACTTCAATCAATATTTGATGTTACTTTGCTTGAGTTAAAAAATAACGGAACCTTATTTTCGATAAAATTTGAAAAGTATATCAAACCAATTTACGTTAAGTTTTATATATAAATGTGAAAAACTGTGTGCCAAAAAAAATAGACTTGTATTCACGATAGAAATCTGCCAAGTTTCTGTCTTTGATGCATGTGAAACTGGTATTGTTTCTCAGCGTAATGTATTTTTAGGAATTCTCACCAAAAGAATTAAAGGAGATTCATGGGAATATAAAAAAGCTATCGAGGAAATAATGAAATATGTTATTGATACACATAGTATCAAATTGTGATTTTTGTAGTACCTAATTTGTTACATATTACGTAAATTTATTTTATATTTCTAGTCTATTGTGTATTTTGTTAATTCGTTATTCTATTCCAACTGTCTTTAATAATATGCAATAGGTGGGTTTTTTTTATCAACAAATCTAAATATATTGCACAACTGACCTTAACCATTTTGATTGAAGTAATTTGACTATTTTTTTTTATTAGTTGAGGTTCAAGAAAAGATCTTATTTATATATCTTTTAAAATGGGTCTTTTATTAGTTAAAAGCATAAATATCCATAAAATTTGATTTTTTTTTTGCAATTCTACTCTTAAGAAGAATATATGAAGGCTTTAGTATCAAAGAATCGCCGTTATAAGGCAAAAATACAACATATTAATTTGAGAATAAAACAAAAATATTTCGTCAAAACTTTA
Source organism: Henneguya salminicola (assembly GCA_009887335.1). NCBI lineage: Eukaryota > Metazoa > Cnidaria > Myxozoa > Bivalvulida > Myxobolidae > Henneguya > Henneguya salminicola. The sequence goes on from SGJC01000518.1 coordinate 7,592, forward strand.
CAATCATTTTACTCACTTAATTTAACTATTCTCTTAAATCTTAGGCAGAATACACATAATCATTCGTATTAAAAGCATTAAGAATTCGATTTTCATTTTATCTAACAAAATCAAGACCTGCGCATACATTGCATAATATTATACAAGTGATAGTCATTTATTCCCAATATTTTTGGAGGGATTTAAAAAATTTTGCAAAATAAGTACCACAGACAGAAGAAATCCGACAACATAAGAATGGTTGTTGGTAGTCTCAGGGGTAGACAGTTGAAGGAATTATGTAAAGTACTTGTGAGACAACTGGCGCCGGCTGAATTTACCTACTAGTAACTAATATATTAAAGGATCAGAAGAAAATTGGGCACCTCTACCTCAGTGAATAAACCGGGGCTATAACGACTATTAGGGACATGTTTGGATGAGGTTTAGTAAATATGATTTTCCCACAATCACATACTGTTCATGTCAAAGATGAATATCTGGTTTTTATCTGACAATAAATAGAACGACTGAGAAGTTGATATCGGAAAAGACTAATCTAGTTTTGTACATCCAGTCAATAATAAAAAAATATCCTAAATATTCAAAACACTTTTTGGAGAATGTTTATATTTTTGATTAAAATTACACAAAAGAAAAGATAAAAATCGGTAAAAAAATTATTTCTGCCGATATAGTAGCGAATGAAAATATTTTTAATTTTCATAACTCTGTTTTGATTTAATAAATTGGTATCTTTTTCAGTTTAACGTCTAAATTCAATTTTTCCAATACCTCTTACAATGTTATAAAAAAAGTGTGTTTTGCTTTAAATTTTTAACCTACTATTTTAGTCAAAATAGTTAAACCAGTGTGTTTGTCTGCGCATGTGTGAAAAGTTGATGTCACTTTTAAGCAAAATATGTAACTGACTAAAACTAAACTAAAATAAAATTTTGACTAATCTTCTTAAGTTTTCAAAAATAAAGAGGTATAATTATAATACAGTTACAAAAAACAGATTAACTAAAAATGGGGAACTCCGCGAGCCAATGCCCTTGTTGTACGATGTTTCTAGAGAGAATAGGTTGGGGTGACGTTTATTGGGTGAGGCCACATCCTTACCGCTGAATCTTGGCAGTAGAGCCTACCTGGCGTCTTCATCCGGGCACTCGAAGGACCGCAAAGCTTTTCTCGAACGAGACCAGTAAGGTTTTACACATCCAGTCCAAGTACAAAAAAAGAATGGTCAACTATGTTTACTAGTAAAAAAGTATTATTATTCGTCGAACATGTTTATGAAACGTATTAAACTTTGTCTGGAATGAAAAAAATTATAATTTCTACTCTAATAGCTATATCCAACCATCATCCCAATTAAGTTAATTTATGTGGGGGTTTAAACATAAAAATCAGCATAAATTTATAAACACAAGCAAACTTTAATCACCAATATGATTACAAAATTAGGGATATTTTTGTCCCGACGATGAAATATTATATTTGTATGCTTTATTTTCATATTCCTGGCCTTTATTTAACAATTTATTATGCATTTATACAATGTAAATTATGTCTGATATCATTTATAATTATTTTAAATATCGCATGAAAATATCATTCATAAAACAATATAATACAATTTTACATGTGAACAATACAGTATTGGAATAAATTCGTCTAAAATCTTCGTTAATTTAAGAGGCTCAATCCGAAGTTGATAAATTACATGGTATAAAATGAAATAAAACTACAGAATTTGTTCTCTTTCTGCAATAAAGTTCAAATTTTGTTTATAATTATATTGAACATTAAATAAAAATGCGAGCATGCAAATTTTAGTAATTATTGGCAAGAAAATAAAACCATTTAGCGAATGATAATATGTCGAATAAAACTTATTTACCGTATTTTACGAAATCTTGTCTAAAATTTCATTAATTTTAGCATCATCAGTTTTTACACCTAACCGATAAGCGTAGAAGCAGGGCCGTTTAAACGATATAAGTTTGAATACTTATATCCGGCTCTACGTTAAAAAATTATATCAGAGATACGACAAAGTTTCCTATTTTTCTCAAATGCATCAATATTTAAATTTAGTAACGAAAGATGCTGGATTGTGGAAGTTTTAATGGCACAACAAAAGGAATTGACAATTAGGAAGTCGTTAAAAAATAAAAAAATTAGATGATAAATAATATGAAACACCATTGCAGCAGCTAATCGAACTACAGTTGTATGATCAAAATTATTCAATATCGATCAAGAGATGTCTTATATTGTTACAATAGTTAATAAAGGGGGGGAATATTTGAAGCCTCGTCAGTTCCAACAATATTTCCCAGAATGCGAATATAGAGATGTTTTTTTTATGAAATTCAAAATATAAATGAGATTCTGAAAAAATACCGAGAACGATTTTAAACATTTATGGGGAAATTATAATTTTTTTAAAATTAAAGAATAGGGACTACAGATTTACATATAAAGAACAGAGATTTCCACATTAATTTTTTCTCATTGAAATTATAATTAAAATAAAGCAGAAATTAAATCGATTGACGGCTTTTACCAAGGCACAATAGCAACACGAAGTAAGCTTAATTTATGTGATAGTTAGCTTGGGTCTACCAATGCAATTTTTTTCAATTATTTAACAATTTTTGCTTAAAATTGAAAAATTTATCGAAATATTTTAATGAAATCTAACTCTCCCTCCATGAGAGGCAATACCCTTGTGGTACAGTTCCACCAGAGGGAAGAGGTTGGGGGGACGTTTAAGTGGGGGAGGGTCACATACTAATGCTATTTCTTGGAAGTGGTGCTAACCTGGCGTCCACATTAAGGCCAATGGGGGGGGCGTGAAGTTCATATCGAAAGAGACCAGTAAAGTTTTACACATCTAGTTAGGGAACAAAAAAACTCGAACTCCCGTTCATGAATCACTCAACGAGAGGCTTACTAATCTACTTAAATATTTTTAACATTTTGATGATTTATCAATAAAGATGATGAATCATATGAAATAAGCATACAAATAGAATTAATAGAATCTCAATCAAATAAAAAACTAAAAAGAACTTTTTCACAAAATTAGAAACTTTAATTTAAAGGAAATAATTATTGATGCCAATAAATTTTGCAATCTAAGAAAATTGAAATTGTTTCTCTAACAACAGTGAGGAAAGCATATCTTTCCCAATTTTTTTTTCTAAAATTAAAAATGTTTACATTAAAAATCGCAACACAAAAACATTAAAATTGACATAAAAAAAGGTGGGGAAAACACAAATGCGTTTTTTTATCATAACAATATTAATTAATATAAAATTAAATATTTCCGGCATACACAAAAACTTTTTTATCATTTTCAACCAAATAAAAAAATTCGTTGAGAAATAGCTGTAGTAAAAAAAACGTGTTCTCTAGTTTCCAATTTAAATTATGACTTATTATTTTTTTACTCAAACAAGAAGAAAATCAACTTCTGTACATCATACTCAGGGGGACGAGGTAGAATGCTCATTTTGGAAGGCAGGGCCACCGTTTCTACGGCCATCAAGCACTAAAGTTAACAATGCAAATAATTGATGTTTAATGGGAAGCTGTGAAACTTCTCTCAATCAAAATCCTTTTAAATTTTACACATAGAGCTAAAGACAACAAATTGTACATTTTTGTTATTTACATTAATAAAGCTGAAAAAAAAGAAAACCCGAATACTCTATTGATGGCAAAATATTTTCACGCGATTAATCATAATTTGAGAAAAAAAATACAATTTTGCTTCCATTTTTTCGCGATAGTTTACGAACACAGGCGAGATATTTTGGGTGCATATTTCATTTATTTCTATGAAATAGTTTCTACACAGGCTAACCTGGAGCAGCCATTATTATGATAAGAATTAAAGGGGTTAGAACACTGTTTAATCAATGTTCAAATATGTTTTTCACAAATAAGTTAGCTTATGTAGTTATGTACTCATGTAGTAAAAATTTATATAACCTTTAGCCCAATATAATTTATTTAACAAAAAATTTGTCAAGAAGAAATTTATTTCTGAATTAAAAACTTCTAGTAGAATAAGTCTCGATCATTTTAGCATTTTCATTAAAAGATTTTTATTCTGTTTTGGGTGTACAACGTACTGCAACACAAGACGAAATCAAAAAAGCATATTTTAAAGTACACATTTTTGGGCAATTTAAAGAAAGTTAAAGAGTATCATCCAGATATTAATAAGTCTCCGGATGCAAGTGACAACTTCCGAAAAGTTCAAGAAGCTTATGATGTTTAATGAAAAAATATTTATCTCAGACATTAAGTAAACCAGACCGCCGAACACAATATGATGAAAGTGGCGGAACGCATGCGCAAACCCCAGTCACTTCATCTGCAAGAACAAACACTTGTACTTTGTTTTTTAATAGTTTTAGCACAGCCATATAGAAATGCGCGCAGACAAGCGGTACACAACGAGACACCCTTTTTCGACGAGGATTTTTTTAGTCAATTTTTCTCCACATTTACGAGTACCCAAAAATTTCAGGTTCTTCATCCTTTTTATCCTTAAGACTGAAGTTCCTGTTACTTTAACCTTTGCTGAATCAGTAACAGGGTGTTCTAAACCTATTTCTGTTAATATTCTTAAAGCATGCGCAACCTGTAATGGTAAAGGCACTCACCCGGGTACTACTACTGTAACCTGTTCTAAGTGCGATGGGACTGGATATGTTTGTGCTCAATTTTATATATTTTAAGGTGTCTAAGCGACAGGGCTCGGTCTCCTATAGTATACAATGCACTACCTGTCATGGTGTTGGTAAAATAAATTCAAATCCATGTAAAAAATGTATGGGTTCCGGTAAAGAGCATTCAACTACGACCGTCAAGGTTTCGATTCCACCCGGTTTTAGAAATCTTGAATAATTCTAGGAACTGAGAATGGATCGACTCTTCACTTTGGGGATCAATTCAACGAGGTTATGATACATATAAAAGTTTTATTTATCTTAATGATGTATAGGTTGAGAGCAGTGGAGTTTTTAAAAGAGAAGGATATGATATTTCATCTGATTTACACATTGATTTTGCAAAAGTTTTTAATGTTTTTGACGTTTGGCTATTCTTGGGGGCGAGGCTGAAGGTGAGACAATACATGGTAAAATTAAAATTAAAGTACACAATATATTGTCTCATAAGATTCCTCCAGGGACGAATTCGCACCAAAAAATTCGAATACCGAGTAAAGGAGTAATTTTACGAGGTAACAGCGGGGATCATATATTTAACATCCGTATTGTCACGCCACAGTTATCATCTCCAGCCACTATATTTTCAGAAAATTACCCGAAGAAGCTAGAAAATTGCTACAGAATTTAAAGAACATGTTAGATCTAAAGAGAGATGTAGAAAATTCGGTTAAAAGAACTAAATATGAATCAACCAGTAAATAGTTGTTATAAATAACTCACGCGTAATTTTATATTAATTTTTATTGTAATTATGTTTATTGTTATTTAGAAATCGACGACAATCTTTATGAGTGGATTCAATTTTTAACATTGAAAGATGAACCAATTATGTATAGAATTATTGCTTATGGATGTTACTTATATATTTTATATACTCTATTTCTTATACTATTTTATAAAATTATTTAACAAATATGTATATTTATCATTTTTGAACGTAAAATATTCCCAAGAGCTATTTTCGCATGCGGGTTTTTTTCAGCGAAAACATATATTCCCCTCATTAAATAACGTTTCTCACATTAATGAATAAGAATATTTAAATTAAAATAAAATAAAAATAATGTGGCAATAAAAATTTAAAAAGTGAACAAAAGATTAACAATTTAATTCTGATTAAAAATGTCGGATTAATTTTACATAAAATTTTTTAAAATATATAAATCATTTGTATCTTAAAAAAAGTAATTTAAAGTATTTTTTTTTCATTATAACATATATTTTTAATTTTACAAATGGTAGAAGTTAATTAAATCTTGTGTATATTATAAATTTAACGATGTAACTCAAAAAATCATTTCGAAATTACAGAAACTAATAAATCCTCAGTTTTTTTATATAAGAGAAAATGGAATTGTAATCACAATAACCCACAGTCCTTTAATATTTTGGGACATCTCTTGAGCGATATTTTTTAGTGTTGCAGCTTATTTCTTTTACTTTAACTTGCTTTACCATTTTAAATGGTAAGCAACATTTCTGAGGGTAGAAATGACAAGTTTCTTATTGTTAAAAGATATACTTTTTTTTTTGGGAAGTTAATTTTCCATATTATGGATCATTTTCATCCATGTATCAGCTATAATTTTTTTATTCCTGTACGATTTAATATATTGTATTAAAATTTTATGTAGGTTAATTATTCTCATGTATTAAGGACTTTATTGATATTGTAAAGGATATATTATCTATTAATAAACTGCTCGATGCTTATATTTACACACATATATAGATCTTTGACCAACCACGCTCTACTGTACAACGAGAGGTGCGACGGACATTTTACTAAATTGAAGCAGGATAATATATTCATAGATTTTAATTGAACCATAAACTCTGTTAGATGTTAACTGGATTGCACTATATTATTTTTTGGGGATTTATTATATTTTAGTTTATATTATACCTTAAAGTTATATTAATATGGTTTTGAATTTTCATGGATTTATTTTAATCTGCACGTAATTTATAAATTTCGATGGTATTTATCCTCTGAATTAAAATCATCCCAATTTCTCAAGATAAATAAAGAGTATTTAAATTGATAAAAAAAGTTCATTTTATTAATTTATAATAAAATAAACTATATTTTGCAAAATTCTCCTGAAAATATCGATTAAAAAATATATAAATCAAAAATATTATATTTTTAAATATAACAATCTGAAAATTAACAAAAAATGAAGGATAAAATTAAATAGGATAAAAAAAAATATGCTAAAAAAAACATAAAAGTTTATATAATTAAGGAATTCGTTGAAAGGCTAATTAGTTTTTATTAAGGGGGAATTTTATTATGACGATTCATCAAAAATGATCAGAAATTTCGACAAAATATTCTCACTTAAATTGGCTTCTATTTTTGACTTTTTACGTCAAATCCCGTTTAAGAATCCTCAACAACTTGTCAATATTTTGGGCGGGAAATGTATTGATGGAAAAAAAGCCAAAACATTTTGGTATTAAAACATAATCGCATGGGTATAACCAGGATGGTATATTTTGGAGTGATCTGTTACCATCTAAAAAATATATGTACATGGTAGAACATATTTTCTCATTATTCTCATAAGAATTTCCTCATATCTATTCATAAAAAATTATACGAAACAGGCACAACCATTATATGCATTTTTTTGAATTGTCTAGAATATCCCTGCCTCTCAATCATTCTTTATCTGTTGTACTTATTTTTGATCACATGGACTTATCGATCTCAACAGTTTTTCACTTTTTCACCACTAATATTTTTTTTGAAATAGTTTCATGGTATGAAAAATATAAATCTAGCAATAAACGTATCCAATCGATCACTAATTTATTCGAAAAATCAAAATCGCAGATTATTAAGTTGAGAATAACGAGGTGTTAATAAATGTATTATATTGAAGTATATGGCGGAGAGAAAATATGGACTTCATGAAAATCCACAATCCCACGATGCTTTTTTTCCTTCTACACGTTCATTTAAAATATTTGCATTCCTCTTTTCCTTCCGTTAGCCAGAGGGGGTATCGCGATACCTGGTTGTTGGCGACTTTCACACACCTTGAAATCAAAAATTAACCCATTCTTTTAACAATAAAAATTTATAGATTGATTAATTTCTATATTTCGAAAATATTTTGTAGTTGCGCCGTCGTGTTTAGAATATTGGTAAGATTTCATTTAATTCTACTATTTTTACAGTTTACAATAAAATATATTTTATCATTCTTAATTTGTTTTTTAAGTAAAAAAAAAGATTCATAAATTTAAAACATTTTACGTAAAATTAATACGAAATTTTTGATTCTGATTGAAATTTCCTCTTAGGTTCACCTTTTTGCCTCCTTTTTAAATTGTTATTGAAATATTATTTTTATTTACTATTTTTTTAAATATTTTTATTAATAAATGTGAGAAACCTTATTAAAAACTCTGAATATATGTTTTCGTGGAATTAGTTTCGTTTAATATACCCGTATTAGAATTGTGTAAACTGACACCTATTTTGATTCATACATTTAGCTTTTATGCAAAGGCGATCAAAAAAAGAAATGGCTCTTAATTTGAGTTTTTTCCAATGTTCTTGATAAAAGAATTATTACCGCTTGCTGTAAATCCAAAAGAACGGATATTCTGCAAAAATCTCTTCTAATACTGACAATGATTCAAACTAATTACTACACGTTAGGAATGGTTTGCCCCGCGAGCTAATGCCCTTGTGGTACGGCGTCCCTAGTGGAAAGATGTTGGGTGTGATGTTTAGTGGAAGAGACCCCCACACTACCGCTGAATCATACCAGTGGTGCCTACCTGGCGCCTGCATAAGCAAACCAGGGGACCGTGAAGCCCCTCTCGAAAGAGACCAGTAAGGTTTTACACATCCAGGCCGAGTACAAAAAAAAAGGAACGGTTTGTTTATCATTAAGGCACAACTTACTGCATTCTTTAATTATTATATGGAAATAGATTTAAAAAAAATAATAGCTATTATTGTCAAGATACTATTGTCAAAAATAATAAATAATCACACATTCTTATCAAAAGCAAAGACTATCATCCTATTATTATTTGCATTTCATCCACGTGAAAATACCCATCGTTCGTGGATAATTGAAAAAAAAATATTTTTTCAAGTACAAGTTCTTGAGGTGAATGATCTTTTAAATGGTAATTTTAAACCTTGCTTCTTTTCTAGATTGCTTTACTTTAATTGGTAGGGGTCACAATGTGCTATATACTCTTCGCGAGAAGATAATTTAGCTTGCTGCAAAGATTGTTGTGTAAGTTTTTGAGATTATTTTCAAATATCTATGATTTTATTTACCACAGTTCAGGCTTCGACGCGGCTAAGTTATGAAAATGAGTATGATTATCTGACTCAGTAACGAAAAACTCGGGTCATGGGACATCTTGTTGGTTAGGATTTTCTTTTACAATTTGCCAATCGACTGCACATTTTTTTTAATTTTTTTTGTGTAATTGATACTTATCTAGCTTTAATAGTATGCCTCCTTAACATTCTAATGCATATTTAAATATGTTAGCACATCAAATCTATTAATGCAGGAGATATAAACTTCCTAAAACTAAAAATACGCTTGAGAAGCATAAATTTTAAAATTAGTCAAAATCAATTTATAATATTTTATGAATAGAAAGAAATTATAAAAACTTTAATTGTTAAAATATTTTAAATAAATGTGGCTTATTAATTTTTATCCTAATGTTTAATTTCATGTGAATATTCTAATTAATGTTTTCTAACTCGTGTTACAGAATCATAAAATATACCTTTCTGGGATATCTTTCTAGCTATAGTAATATAATATAATTAAATTCGTCCATATAAAAAGTAATAAATTTGTAATTGCTAAAAAAAGGGGATAAAATTAATCTAGATGTTTTCTTGCTGATTTCATTTTTTCTATTAATCCGATTTTATTTTAATCATCATGTCAAATTATTTGAGTAATAAGCTTGCTTTTAATCAAATATAGAAAAAAAAGAATACCAAAACGTTTATAAATTCTAATAGGAATTGCTTATTCAGTTAGGCTTTTATGAAAAAAACGATATAACAAGTTTTGGTAATTTCATTTATTGACTTTCACAATTATCTGTGTATTTAAAACCTCTACAAGTTTTTACGCTTTATTATCAATTCACTAAATTCTCAATTTACAAACACGAAAAAGTATGTACAGGCCAATTAATATGTTATCAAATTCGAATATTAATATTTTGAAAGCTTGCTTAAATTATACTAAATATGAAATAATTCTAAAATTTAAAAATTTATCTTATATGCCACTGAAGTCATATTTTATAGTTAATTTAATTTTCTCTGCCTCTGGTTCTAAATCATGAAGATAGATAGATTCTAAGCAT
>SGJC01000519.1:0-13728 GCA_009887335.1 Henneguya salminicola
TATTTAAATTCAAAAGTACCAAATTGATTCAATTCTGCTTGTTTTATTTCATGCGGCTGTCGCCATTTTGTCTGTGCCCCAAATAGTCACTTATACCCTCAATCAGTTTGACCAATTAAAGCTTTCTTTTTTGACGTTTAAAAGGTTTACAAGTGAAAAATTCACACACGCGTATGCGCAGTAGCCACGCTGTAAAAATATTTGAACGTCCTAAATCCATTTATCGTGAAGTGGCAATATATATGATTAACCTTGAATGAATATTCTGCCCAGTCCTTTAAGAATTAAAGCATTCGTACAGCTGAACAGAAATTTAACTGACCCCTCCATTCTTCAAGGTCGAATCCTAATTTGTGAACCGTGATATTTATAAAGACTCAAAACAGCGGAACTTATTTGAATTCCCTTTAACAAATGGCTTTATTTTAATCGTTCTTGTTCGATTTGACACATAGCGACAGTAACTCTTAATTTGTAATCTCATTTAACTGATCGAATGAAGATTTGTAAGTTGGAATTAGGTTATAAAATTATTTAGGGATCAAAGGTAGAATAGGGCCCCTACAATTGTTATGAACATGCGCAAACCATCTGATGTTTCCATCACGCCAAGAACTAAGCCAAATTTTTTAAAAATCGATGAGAATAATGTAATATATAAACATATTGAGAGTAGGAATATATTTTACGAAATAGAAATATTATAATAATTAATTATCTGCGCGTGTTCATAAAAAATTGAGGGACGGGTGGCCTATTGTATCATTCAGCCTTATGTTGCATTATATATGTTCAAAAAAATATTTGCATCAAAAATGTTTAGTTTTTTCTGCATGGCTGAGTGCGTTTTAAGAATTCTATTGTAATTGAATTTCCTCCACCATGTATCTTCCTATGTCGCAATGAACAACGCAAGGCTCTTTAAACCCACTAAACCATTCTAGCGATGCGTAGAATTTTTTAATTCCTAAACCTATGAAATTATTAAATCGGTTGATTGGTATGTATTTATTGCATTCATTTGTAAAATCTCGATTATTCACGGGGTTAACTTTATACACAGCCAATTAGAACGAAAAAATGTTGCGCATTTTATGATGTTTTAAAACCGAGACATTATTATTAGTATTAAACGAATTTGAATAAATATATCACAAAATGGTTCGTAAAATTGATGAAAGTTTTTGTGGGCCGCTCACTAGCGCTTACATAGCTGTGTTTTTGTTCAATAAAAACCTATCACTAATGTAGCTTCCACAAACCCTAGATTTAAATATATTTATTAATAAATAATTAAATATTAAAAAAATACTGGGATATAATATACGGGCAGAGTTTAAGATTTTCGGGAATTACACCTAAATACCAGCATAATTCATTTTATTTTCATCAAGAATACATTGCACATCCATAAATTTATTCTTGATTTTTTTTTACAGTTTCACACTGCTATGTAAATGATTAATATTGACTTAAAAATCAAATATACTCCCAGTCGTGCTCTACCATTAGCTGGGCCATAGGAATTTAGCATTCTTTTACCCCGTTTAAAAAATTTTTAAAACCCGCTATTTAAGTGTTTGAAAATATAAAAAAAATTGTATGAAGCTGAATGAAAGTTCCAAAAATACTGCTTAATATCTAAAAAATGTCATAGTATTTCGGTTTTGTTGTGACCAAGTCTTAAATGTGACGAACTTTATCCCCACCAATAATATTTGACACCTCTACTAACTTCTATAAAATTACATTTTTGCCGTGGGAATATTTTTTAATACAATCCGAGGATATTCAATTATCATCTTTTTATTTGTACTTCACTGCATTCAGCAAAAAAACGGACGCTACATTATCAACGAAACCGTAGAAAGTATTTTAGTCCGTTGGATAATTTATTTGTTCTTTTAAGAATTTAATTGAAAAAAAAACGCAAAAACGGTTTAATTATCTTTATTTTAATTCATTTTTTTAACAAAGATTTTTTTTTATGCCCCGGATTCGGAGGATAATATTTGAATTTCGTGCCTAATAAAGATTTCTCGGTTTTTTTTAGTTTTTATTGATGGATTACAGCTGACCTTGATGTAATTCCTTTTTAAATTCATTAACTTGCTTGTATATACTGTAAATGAAGTTCAGGTAAAGAAGAAAATATTTTTCATTTATTGATTTTGTCATTTTTTAATGCTAAAATATAAAAAATCGGCTGCTTCCAAATTAAGAAGCCGAGTGCATTTTTTTAGATTATTTTAAAATTGTAATGAATATTTAATCGTTTGATGCCATTTGTTGTATTCATGTGATGCAATTCTAATCTAATCCTGCGCGATAGTTAATATATAATCTTTCTCCCTCACAACCATTACCTATTGGGTTCAGTTAACGAGAAAGTCTTGCTTATGTCTGTAATGTAACCGGAACGATATAAATAGATGTGGTGTTAGTTGGGTCGTACTCCTCATCGTCGATGCTTGGATACTCATCATAACTCGTCACATCTTCATATCTCTCTTCGTCTTGTAGAATTCCTCTTTGTTCTGAAAATGATTCACAAGGTATGCAGATGGGTGCAAGAATCTGATGCTCCAGGAATTGGGTAGCGTTATAATGCCTAGTTCGTAATTGATCTATGTGACATTATACTAACTTCCCACGACATTCCACTGCATATGTATGTGCCCAAGTTTTTTTATATTTTTACTTCTGCCCATTTTCGCTTACCCTGCAAATACAATCGAATAAATACCTAGCCCCCTTTTGTTAAATGACCATATTTTTAAGTCCCAAACATGCTCTCGTTTAACTGGTCTTAGGTTGTCAAAATTTATTCCTAGTTTTCTTCCGTATACGCTCTCTCTCGGAGTCATTCCCGTTGGAGTGTGAGAAGTATTTCTGTGAGCCAAGAGGAAATCGCTACCCCGCTTTGTTAATTCTTCCCCTTCCACCTTTCCGTTTGATTCTTCCAATGATTAAAAAAAAACGCCCTGCCAGTCCGCTTGTCGCTGGATGGTATGAGGCTGAAGTAACGTGAATTGCGTGTATAGAATACATGTATTGTTTAAATTTATTGGTGGAGAACTGAGGCCAATTGCCAGTCTCTACCTTTGTCGAAAACCTCTTCTTGATAATATTTGCATCAGTTCTTTGATAGTGTTTTGTAATGTAGGAGATTCCATAATGCATACTTCAAGCCATTTTGAAAAATCATCAACACAAACTAAATTCATTTTCCCTCTATCAGGTTCCCAAAATCTATGTGCATTCTCTCCAATGAAAAACTTGACTGCACCGATGTCTTTAGTTATACCTTTGGTTGTTCTTTCACCTTTTCATATTGGAAAATTTAACATCTGTTTATGAGGTTTTCGATATAAATCTAGCTAAGGCCACCAATTATTAGACCTGGCCATAACTTAAATACGTGTAATTCCGAAGTGATCTTAGTAAAGTTGTTGTAATATATCTTGCCTCAAAGATAAAGGTAAAATGAAACGTTCGCCCATCAATAGACACGAATTGACTGTGGACATTTTCTTTTTTTTCTTTTGAAAGGTTTCACTTCTTTCTCCTTGATTGAATCCTTCCACCGTGTTTCATAAAATTCCATTACTCGTGTTGATGTGAGGTGATTCAGTGTTTCTCGTTAAATCTGTCCAAGTGTGACATGATTAACGACCAATGGGATGTGAACTATTAACCAAAGATCGGTGTCAACTGCTATTAATTTTTGCACATTAGATGTGAGACGAGAAAAAGCGCCCGCATTTTGATTCTCTTCTCCTTTCCTATACAAAATCTTAGCCGAAAATCCTGCAAAAAAAGTAGCGTATCGTAGATTCCTGAGGGAAACTAAATCAAGAACCCCTTTTTCTATTGAACATGGCTTCTAGGGCTTATCGTCTATTGTAATTGTAAAGTTTCGGCCTTAATGGTAGTCGTAAATTTTTTATACCCCATATTATAACTAACATTTATGGCTATAACGTAGAGTAGTTTTTCCTGTCATCAGTGAGCTTTCGTGAAGTAAATGCGATTGGACGTTTTTGTCCTGAATCGAATACATGTGATAATATACCGATAATAACTTGAACTAAAGCATCAGTCGATATAACTAATGGACGCGTAGGATAATAGTATGTAAGGATAATATCATCTATCAACTTTCTTTTGCACACTTAAAACATTTTGAACGTTCAGAACACCCCTCAAACTTCTCATCTTTTTACAAATCATTCATTACAGGTAGCGAGGATAGCAGATAAATTATGAATGAATGGTTTATACAATTTATGAGCCCACAGAACTCTTAACCTCGGCAGCATCTCGTGTAGGACTTAAGTTGCCAGTAGCCTCAATTTTTGAAGAAGATATGGATATGTCTTCTGAAAATAATATCCCAACCCCCAATATTGAACTATAAACTGAAAAAATCGGCATTTATTGCGCTTCAGTCGAATTCCATGATTATTGAGAGTTCGAAATACTCTCTCAAGATGATCCAAATGCTCTGGTCTTTCCGGAGATATCAATGTCCTATAAATAACAAGAAACCATTCACATGGTTTCTAAAACTAGATCCATTATATCTGCCAAACAGCAGGTGCGGTGGCCAATCGAAAAGAGTGTCTTCGGAAACGGAAAAGTCCCATGTGGGTATTGATTATCAGAATGGATTGAGAACTTTTCTCAACACCCCTTTGAAAATACGCTGAGGCCAAATCGATTACTGAAAAATTTGTGCCACCATTAACCTTAGCCAATGTCTCCTCAACCTTAAAAATCAGATGCGTATCAATTGCAATTGCTCGGTTCCCCCCCCACAACAAATCTGCATATTTGCAAGGTTCCGTCCTTCTTTGTTTTGAATACAATGGGACAAACCCATTCAAATCGTTCTATTACCTGCTAATCTGCCAACTAGGAAAAAACAATGTCCACCAATGTTTTTTTATAAAATGAAAGTTGTCTTTCCTTTGTAAAAACTGATTTCGAACCCTATTTTAAACATACCTGTTCCATAAAACCTTTGACTAACCCCAATTTAGAAAAAAAAACGATGAATATCGAAAGAAAATAATGTTAACTGTGTCGTCTAAGAAAATTTGATTGATTTGAATAGTCTACTAGTCAAGTATTCTTTTTATCAAATCTCTCAGATTATGCTGGGTTCCTATTGACTAACAAAGAGTTCTCATTGAAAACTGGCCCTAGATTTTGATACCCCAACCGTTGAAACTCCACGCAGTCTAAAGGGATTCTGGTAAACCTTTTGTAGTGGTAGTGGTGTTTCGTAAGTGGGAATATCTGCTTTTGAAATCTCGCAAACTTATAACAGTTACCGGCGAACCACCTATCCCCTATCTGGGTGGAAAAATTCTTAACACAGATCTTCGCCACAATTGCAGAAGTATGATTTTCGCTAGAATCTATCAAGCAATTGATTAATGGGTTTTTTTGGCGCGTTTTCTGTAAACTTTTAGTATGTGTTCTGTAATCCCGCTGAAACCACATACTTCAGGCAGCTTCTTCGAAAATGGCCATTCTCCCCTCATCCATAACATTCAAAATTGGTTGGCTTACTTCGCGAATGTACTGCCATATAATATATTTCTGGTTCAGAAGATGCGATTCATTTAGCCTCTTCAGATGAATTAAGAATTCGTTGAGCTATTTCTACTTCACGTTTAAATCTCAAATCCGTTCCAGCGAGAAGAAAAGCTAGAATAAGGATTTGCACGTCTCGAAAACTCATAATATTTTAGTCTCGCAATGCCAGTTCCAAGAAAACCCTAAAATCACAGAACTCACTTATTGCTTGAATTCGAAGATATAAATCATTTGTGTCTCGTCTTCTTTCTGCGTTGTCGTCCAAAATTTATAGGGCTCCGAAAGTACCAGGGGCTTCGAGTTAAAGTGTGTAGACAATAGTTCGTTTGCAATAATATTTTTGATTTAACAAGGGTCTATTCCTTTTAATTTTGCCTTCAATATAGAGAAAATTCGTTGTCCACCCATAACAATACGTGCTCGAATCTTTGCTTTGTCGTTCAAACTGTTTAAGGTAGCTCAGTTTTCAAATATTTTAAAATAGCGCACCAACATTCTTCCTTTTTCATTGAATTCTTCAATAGTTTCAATCATCTCATCCTTATCGTCACTGTTGTATTTACGCGATCAATACTAATCTACTCATACGCGATAGTTAATCTATAAAACCATATCAATATATACAGACCCGAATATCAAACGAAGAGAATCATTTAGCAATAAAGTTGTCCTGCAAAATTCGTACGCGCGAATTTAGTTCAAAGTTGATTATCAAGGCTTTGTCGATTTGATAGAATACATGTAACATCATTTAAATCCCCACACTCCTCTCAATGCCACTTTTCATTTGATAAAATTATATATACTATTAATACGCGAACATTGTATCCATTATCGGATTATGCTTAGATTGTAATTGAACAAGTGTCACTGATAGTATTTTATTTTTTTCACAACAAATTTCGCTTTTAATTGATACATAAATCCTGTCTTTTTGTTGTGTGTGATTTAAGACGCAAATCGTTCGATCAAAAAATCAACAGTTCGTTATCCTTTCTAAAAAAATTGAATTTTAACCATTTTTTTAAATAAATTTTTTTTATTTTACAAATTCACTAGACTTTATAATATCTTATATAGTTCTAAAAAGAGTTTTTTTCCAAAAATGAATGTTAATTTTTGTGATCCTATCACTTTTTTAAAAAATCATCGTTAATAAATGCCTAATGTTTGGTATGTGTTTTCTTCCGGCAAAATAAATTCCAGATTATTTTCAATTCTTTAAAAAAATAATTGTAATTTATTTTTTTAGGATAACGAGATTCGGCAATACAATTATATCTCGATATTACATGCGTTGGATTAAACTGACAAAATTTTCAGTATGTGTAAAATGTATTTAAAGCATCGCTTTAATGTTCTAGATATTCAAGCCCATTGCTTACTCCTGTGGATAATTTTTTTTAATTATTGAGGAGATCGCTAAAAATGGTGAGTTTTAATATGTTACGTTCGTGCGTAGTAAACTTGGTGACTCGCTTAATCACATTCAAATATATATTATAAATTCTCTCATTAAAATCGGTAAATGACAGAATTAAATTATCTTTGAACTTAAAAATTAAAAGTGTTACAAATGAAGTCTGAACATCCGTATCCAGTAGATGTTACTAATATGCATATAAACGCAATCTGTGAAGGAAACATAAAAAAAAAACCAAATAAAAATATTTTTTTAAATATGTGATGTAGATATTAATCCCTGAAAACGTATGATATTAGCCTGTAAAACTACACTTGAATAAATTATTTTCAAATTTTACGTTCAACAACGTTTTTGTGCATGCGGTCCAGTTCCAGAAGTTGAATTAAAATGTGTGGCGATTAAATTTTCAAAGCATACACGCATATCATTCAAAAAAATGATGGATGGTTTCTGAGTTTTTAACAGGTATGGATTTATGGAAAAACGAATATATTAAAAGCTTCAGGTACATGAACAGAAGATATAGTACATTTTCGGAAAAAATTAATGGAGGGCATAAAATGATAAATGTCTTTATTCTCATATTTATGATGGTGAAAGGATATGTTCGTGCGCGTATAGCCGGAAAGCTCACAAGCCACCAAACTTGAAAAATTTAACACCGGGAAAAAATGCAGAGAGGATATGATATCTGTATTATTTTGTGTTAACGAATAAGGATTTCATTAACTGACATCGATAATTGTAGTGAAATCATGTACTTCGGAAGTGTTCAAAAATATTATAATCATCTTCCAGTTTCATATTATAATTACAAATAGTCGGGAATCATCTTAAATATTTCACAACATTGTTTTTTATTGAATTATATATTCTATCCTACAATTTCAAGAAGATTAGCAAAGAATAACACAAAATAAAGACTAAATTTTTATAGCGATTAAAAAATGCTCTCACTCTTCCATCTGGGTATATTTTATGTTCAGAAGATAGAAACTGTAGCTGCACGTTTTGCAAAAAATATAAAGCTATTTATTAAGTCAATTGATCAAAAAATAATTCTGCTGAAAAATCGACATTATGGGTAAATTTTCTTCGATTTAGTTATGGTTACATTCAAACGGGAGTAACGTTGGAGATATAAGACGAAAACTTACTCTTCAAAACATAAAGAATTATGGTTCGAAATCGGAAAATTTAAAGTTTGCTTCAACATAGAAACAAGCAAAACTACAAACATTGGCAAATGGTTGGAAAAAATTTTTTGACAAAGAAGATCCAGACATAAAATTTCAAGAGCTAGAAGTTATTGATTAATTCAGAATAAGGAGAGAAAAAAAGTAGGGGGGGCAAGAAGTTATACAAGGGTTAGAAGTTGATGAAGAGAACCCTGATTATGAAATTATGACTGATAGGGAAATTGCAGATCATTTATAATTTGGAAGAGGAAGCTGGGAGTGAAGATATAGAGGATAAAGGATAACGTAGAAACGCAAATTTATCATAGATATGATCGCATCTTGATGATCTGATAAATGAAATTCCTCCCTACCCCCCTACACCTTGTTTTGCAATTTTAGGGAGATAATTATAAAATACAGCAGCAAAATACAAATACCCTAACCCGGTGTTTACCTACTTATATGCTGGGACAAAAAGTCAATAGGTTGTAAAATTATAATTGCGTTGCATTAATACACTATTCCTCACTTGACTAGCAGCTATGAACTAAATTAATAAAATAAATGCTATCTTTCGTTCTTTTTTATTGACTGTTTAGTTTTTGCAACTTTTATTTCATTTAAAGATAATTTTAACCACCTTCTTTTAGTTATAGATTTATAATGTTACATGAACGATAGGCACCTTATGCACATAAATGGGGGTGTCAAAACAAAAAATTTAATTATTATAAAATTAAGTGTTATCGTAATCCTGTATACTTTTAGTGACCTTTTATTGACAGAAAATAGTACATACGGGTGAATAATTAGGTTTTTTTTATCAATTTTACGGGCTATCCCTAAAAATTTTATCTAAATATAACTGTAGCAGTTTAGTTTGTATAGTACTAGTTAAGTATAATACGTTATTATAAAATAAAATGAGACCATTTCAGCTCCAGTGTTGCGTTTACTGTTTTGTATTTGCCTAATGTGCCGGGGCCATAAAAATATTAGGAAGTACTCTTCTAACCAAACATGATATTTTTTGTCAAGGTAAATTGCCCAAACTAATCTCCTTGAACATTAACTTCAATCTAAGACGAATATATAGGATTTTTGTTGATTTTATGTATTGGTAACGTTGTGTTTACCGACCAATAATTAAGTGTATTTTATGGAATGTTCGTTATTTATTTCTATTTACAAATTGAGCATGCCAGTATATTTTTTTCGATAAAAAAATTTATTCTAAAAATATCTTTATTTTTATAACGAAAACCCCTATCCGACATAGTCCGTTATATCGAGGGTTTACTGTATTGATTTATTTTTCATTAATTTGGAAAGAATTCCTTATCCCTGCATACTACATATTTTGACGTATTCTTAAAATATAAATACAATTTACCTTAATTTGATATTTTTGTTCATAAAATATTTCTCGAATATCTTCTAAAGTATAAAACAATATTTTTAATGTGCTGTATCCTGTTATCTTCGTCTATTATTTCAATTCTACATTGATATTAACATTGTAATCTGACTTCAAAAAGGATCAAAACCCAAACAAAATACCCTTATGTTCTGACTAGGCCATTTTTAATATCATGTCTTTGAATAACATACATGAAATTATACCATGAAATGTAAAAGAGATTCAAGAAGTGAGGGGATTAGTTAAGTTTGGCAATGCAAAAATATTTAAATTATTAGATATAGAAATCATGTTTAAACAGGAGTTAGTGGCTGGCTCCAGCGCTGTAACTTAACAATCAAAAAATACATTTTAGCAACTGTTTCTTGCTGTTGAACGCTAAAGCAAAAAATCTACATTACAAGAATATATGAAAAAGTTGGCGCACGCTCAATGAACTATGACGGACTAATGGAGAAGCAATAATACTCGCGTTGCTCACGTCTTCAATCAAATGACAGTTAATCATTACTACAATATTTTTCGACGCCCAGAATGAAGCCTTTACACAAAATATATAGAATTCGTGGTGGCAGACTAAGCTTTAGCTTCCTGAAACCCACGCCCTCCTTGTTGGATTTTATTCGTATTTGGCAGAGTTTTCATGGTGATAATCATTTGCGGCCACGGTTGTAACCCATTGATTAAATTGCCGGTTTCCTTTATTTTGGTCCCCCAAAAATTCCCAATCCCAATTTGGCAGGAAAATAAAATTAATAATGAAATCATTTATTTAGTTTAATTTATTTTTAAAAATGGCATAAGTCAAGACTTTCGATGAATTTTTATATCATCGGAACAGCGTTTTAAATTCCACCAAGTATTATAAATGTGCAAAGTTCAAAAAGAAAAATGCAAGGCAAGACTAATCATCAAATTTGGCGAATTCAACCCAACAGGGATTCGCCCGTGTAAGAAATCCGAATAAACAAAAATGCTCTATGATGAAAACGAAATAAATGAATATCTTGTTAATGCTTCAAAGGATTTGCCAAAATATCCAAATCAAATATATTAAGAACTAATCCGTTTCCATAATGAAAAATATAAACCAATTAATATTCCATCAAGAAATCAAGTTTATAATAGAATAGAATATCTAACAGGACCACCTCCATAGGCGCTATTAACAATCGAAATTCAACCGCATAATTCCACAATCGCCTAAAGACCTTTTCTGCAGCGCCTGTGAGCAGGGAACATCGACGGCGAATTTCAACGCTTTTTTATGTGCTCATCGGATGAAGGGTGACGATTTTGCGGATGGGAAGAGAACTATTTATCATGTCGATTTGTCGTGGGACTCTCATCCATTTGTCCAGTGTCTGATTGTTATATACTGTGGCGACCCACAAATTCGTTTGTTCCTTGTGTTTGGGCCTTAATCTCAACAAAAATGAATATTTTTATTGCGAGCTGCTTCACGCAATAATTTTTTAATTAAAATACGTGTGGTCTCCAAAAAGTGTGGTATCGATTTTGAGAAAGCGTTTTTAAATTCTGTCAAATATCAATTTTCTAAATCAAAAATAATCAGATGCTATTTTCACATGCGACAAGCAATATTTCGAATAATGAAAAAAGATGGAATGCCAGATGATGAAGCCCGAAACGCATTGAATATGATGCGTTCATTGCCGTGTATTGAAGACGATCAAATAAATGAAAAATTGCAAAAGATTCAAAATCTTAAAGGCTTTACTCACCAAAACTTGCCTCAATTTTGGGAATATTTCAGTCGAATATGGCTTGAGAATTATCCGCCTGGTTTATGGAAAAACAAACGAAAACTAGAAAACATTAACTCGTGCACAAACAATTGTCTAGAACAGTACAATCGCAGACTTCCAGGTAAATTTTAAAAGGCACATCGAAATATCTTTGGTTTATTGCCGCGATAAAAGATGAAGAACATTATTTCTCAAAATTAACCACTGGAATACGCCCTGAAAATATTCTTTATCCTGTTGAAATTGAATTAAATTTATATATTTTTGTTATTTTTTTTTTTTTTAAAATTGGGACGGTTTTGGGAATGGGACTATTTTGGGACCTGATTCAGTATTTCTAAATTTACACACGATATAAGTTCAATTTAATTTCTATTATGGAAATTAAATAAAATTGTGTTGATAAAAATATTAAAAGACATTTTCATGTTTAAAAGATTGCACCTTATATGTCAGTAAATTTTCTTGACCCGATGCCTCCGTTTAACATAAGATTTTAGTATTTTTACAGAAAGTGATTTCTTATTTTTATATATTTTATTGGAGTTTAAGAGCGCATTAATGTATAAAAAAATATTTTATGTTACATTCGAACAAATTAAAAATGTATCAGTCTTTTTGGCTATCGCGCATTTGGAAAGTAAAAAAATAATCTTGTTTTACAAGCGCTCCACAAAAATTTGAAGAGGCGAAAATTTCTGAATACAGTTAATTTTAATCATATTTTAATAATACGTCAAAATAAGTAGGGAGGGGGCGGTACGTAATTCTTGTCCAATTTAAAAATAATATTTTTTTTACAAATTATTTTGGGAATAATTATTAGGATTAAACAAATATGGGTTTTATTTTAATTGGTAAATATATATCTAGGGTGGGCACAAAAAGTAAAACATTTCACCAGGGCATTTCGCACACGGGGACAACTGAAAATGCCCTGCGAGCCAATGCCCTTGTGGTACGGCGTCCCTTTAGGGAAGAGGTTGGGTGTGATGTTTAGTTGGAGAGACCCCCACACTACCGCTACATCATACTAGTGGTGCCTACCTGGCGCCTGCATGGGCAGACCGGGGTACTGTGAAGCCATCTTGAAAGAGACCAGTAAGGTTTTACACATCCAGGCCGAGTACAAAAAAAAAAAACAACTGAAAAGGCTAAAAATATGATCTTTGTTTCTTTTGTCTGCAATATGGGGTTTCTTGTGGGCAATATTATTGATATTTATAAAAAATTGAACGTATGTTGAATGATTATTATTTAAGAACAAAAATTTGTTTATCACGTTGCAAAAAAATAGTCAAACAAAAAAAATGAGCGCATTTTTTAAAAAGAGTGTAATTTCAATAAAATAAATTAAAAGTAACATAAATTTGTGTATTTATAAATTGCGTCTAATATTCACGTGCGGCTGTGTTTTCGTAAATCGTTTCCATCATTTCAACCCAATAACTGCGGGGTAGCAGGTGAATATCATAAATATATAGTAAAATTATACAACCTTAGCCCTGCCTTTACACGGCAATTAGGGAATATAATGCATAGATTATTATTGCATTAAAAATATTGAAGCATGCCGCAAAATTTTAGCATATATATACTGTTAAACCTCCTTTTGGCGTTATCTCAAGAACAGTTGGAAAAATGATGGAAAAAATTGTATCTGTAATTTTCCTAAAAAGCATATTGTTCCACGCCTGTTTAATTTATTGTTATATTTTCAAAATTTGAACAAATAAAATGTCAATTTCTATTCTTAGTTTAAAAATATTCTGCAATTTCAAACTCAATTATATCGAGGATGTTATGCGAGAGCATTCGTTATGAGTATTTAGTCACAAATTTAATCAATTGAATTCTTAAAGTAGTTTAGATATTTATTCATATTGTATTTACTATGCCGTTTGAAGAATGTTATTTTAATGTTGAAATGAGTATGTTGTCTTTTAATATAGGACAAAGTTGTTTTAAAAATATAAAATGGGCTTGAAAATTAAATCGAAGAAAAGGCCAGGTTTATGAACATTAAAATATTTTCTTTATTTGGGGGCTCTCGCAAGTTGCCTAAACTACGGCCCCTGCCAAGTCCTGTAACCTAAATGAATAGGTGAGAAACTATGGTTTAACGATAATTTGCGAATTTATATTTAAAAGAAAATCCACCAATTATCTTTCCCATTTCGGCGTTAACCGTTTTATAATGTCTTCTAATACGTTTATAAAAAATCAGGACAGATTATTCGCATTCATGAAAACATGGTTTTAACATAAATAGGATTTCAGTGTGTTTATAGCTTATTTCTTCACATTTGATTGAACTTGTTTATT
>SGJC01000520.1:0-16019 GCA_009887335.1 Henneguya salminicola
TACCTTTCCTCATAACGGCAATGTAAAGATAAAGATAGATAGATCTACATGAGGTGAGAAATTATTATATGCTCCATAAAGGTATTAAGTTTGATTTTGCGAATGGCTGCTACCGAAATATATTAATTTGTTGTTGACATTTAACGGTTAGTTTTTTTTAAATTATCTTGTTGTTATAAAAGTAGTATTTTAAACAGAATTTTTTATAGGTCGGTTATAGTAACAATAATAAGCTTACATCTACATCTCCCTTGTGGGGCTCATAAATTTAAGTATTTTAGATGAATTTAACCCTATTATTTTATCTGATAGATCTTTTTCAAATTGAAATATTAATTTTAAACAGGTAATAGAACATAAAATTTAACTTCAATGATAATTATTAAAGTAGGCAATACTGTAACTGTTCAGTCAATATGAACAGTATAATTTTCTAACAAATCTTATCTCTGATTGTCTACCTCTCGTAAAAATCATTTATGAATTCGCCCGTGGCAAAATGTATTTGGTTGGTACAGATATTGAAGAGATCCCATCGTCAAAGAGGGGCACATACACGAGTTTAAGGAGTAAGATGGATGGACCAGAGGTAATTGTCAAAATTGATTAATGCCATTGTTTCCAATAAAACAAATACAACAAGGGTAGGATTTTTTGTTAAGGGATATTTGGATAATTTGAGAGAAAGAGCGTGAAGGCCACTTTCAAATTTATTTTATCGTCTTAATATATGACCGTAAAAATAAAACTATTCGACGTGTTCTAATTGTGAAAAATTTCCCGGAAACTTTTGTTTATCATGATGGATGGACTGGTTGTGGCGATTTATACGAAAGTGGTTATTCGTGCGCTGAGGTCTTTCATGAAGAAAACTAACTTTCTTAATCCGGAAAATCCATCGATCCACGCACAAAATATAGAAAGTCTTTATCAAAAACTCAAAAAATATTTCCATCCAAAAAGGTAAAAAATAAAAGGAGACATTTTAGTGAAAACAAAAAAGAATATTTATTCTGAAAAATAAATTAAAATTTTACCTCTTCTTAGCAAATAACGCAAATAAATTAAATAGTTAGCAAGGTCAATTTTACGTGATGAGAGTACAATTTAAAATATTTTGTATTTTAAAACCATTAAGAACGACTATTTGCGATATTCGTTCGCAATTTTTCGCCATTAATTGGGCTTTAAAAATATCGTATTCTTAACGCCTTAATAGATTATATTACTTTTTCGTGAATTAAATGGGTACGAAAATTTATTGTAAATATAAACTTTTGGAATTTTATGTTTTTAACATTTTCAATTATGAGGTCTATTGAAATTTTTGTTCATGTTTTTAATATCTATATTGCAAAATCCAATTTTATGTGCGAAAAAAAAATTAGGCCTATTGTTCCTAATCCCCTTCGCTTATGCGCAGGAAGTTAAAATAAAATATAAAAATTGTCTCAAAAAATAATCCTTTTTAAATCTTGTAAATATTTTTTTATTTAACCTTCTGCAGTTACTAGTGAGAATAATAAAATTATTAGATTGCAACAAAGCGTATGGGAATTAACAAAAAAATTCAAAAGTAAAACGTACCAACGAGTGTACAGAATACGTTTTTGTATTCCTTTGATAAGCTCAACAAAATGCATACGATAAACACGCATTTTTATTTAAATTGTTTTTTTATAAATAATGCCCCAACAATATGGAAATGAAAATTCCAATGTAAAATGTTATATTTTATATTTAAGACACCATTAAATATAAAATGGTCGCTATATTTTTTATTTGTGGTTATTTTATCCTTCACAACAAGACTATACAAGGTAAAAGAACCTGCTATGGTATGGTAAAAATGCGGTTTGATAATAAATTCAGCTGGGATGAGGCTCATTTTGGAAAATATATAAATTTTTATATGAATGAAACGATATTTTTTGATGTGCATCCCCCGATAGGAAAAGTAAGCCAGATCTAATATTTTCAAGATTTTATTAACCTATATTTCCATCTGG
Source organism: Henneguya salminicola (assembly GCA_009887335.1). Classification (NCBI taxonomy): domain Eukaryota; kingdom Metazoa; phylum Cnidaria; class Myxozoa; order Bivalvulida; family Myxobolidae; genus Henneguya; species Henneguya salminicola. The sequence continues at coordinate 2,010 of SGJC01000520.1, forward strand.
TCTGGATACGAGGGGAATTTTTCATTCGAAAATGCAGGTGATGATTATAAACACACGCGGTATAGTGGCATACGAAAAGTAATATTTCTTTAACAAAAAAAGACATGCGCATCACTGGGTGCTGCATCAATTTGTGTGCTCTTTTGTTACGTGTATCAAATCACAAAATCAGAAAATTCTGCATTCATTGCAGCATTATTTATAATTTGTGGTATATATTTTATCAATTAAAATAATATTTTAATCGTACCTGATTGATGTTAATTCGTTTTCTTATATCCACGTCAATAAATGTTATAAATGCGTATTTGATTTTCGCCCACAAACACCCTCTGTCATCAAAAGATTTATTTAATCTATTTATAATAAAAAATTATTTGTTTGCATTTATGTTACGTGTGAAAGTTGTTCGATGCGGTAAATCGGCATTTGAACAGTTTCGCACGAATTTCGCATTTTAATTATCATAATAAAAATTTATCATTGTCTTACAAAAAAAAATATTTATTATAAATATGGAATATAAAAATGTTCTCACTTTTAATCATTTTGGCAACATAATTTTTGACATTATATGGATCAAAATTGTTCAAAACAGTTTACGTTTGTTTTTTTTACAATTAAGAGTTGCGCAATGTACACGCAATTACAATTTTGATAAATGCTACAGCGGCTAAGTCTAAACCAAGCACATTAATCTGTTATGCGGTTTTCTAACCCGTTGCATTGCTCAACCTTTCAACTATATCGAAAAACGAGGCATGTCATTTTTTAAAATTTAAAAGTGTACTTTTTGGGTAAAATAAATTTTAGTAAGGCAGGCAGAACTCAGTTTTCATACATAATTAGTTCTTGAAAGGTGTACGAAAATAGAGGAATAAAAAAATGGAAAACGTTTTTAAAATATTTATTTTATAACGAGACATATTTTTTGTGTATCTTTCATATTTGTTATAAATTAATTGAGAAGAACTATATTCTTGTTGTTTCCTTTTGTTTAAATCGTTCGAGCATGCGTTTTTTTCACGAAGTCTGTCCTTGTCTAAATTTAAGATTTGTCAAGAATAATTGCCTCCTTTTTCAGTAATTTTATAAAATTTTTAAAAAGGGAAGATAACATAGACACATGAATATTTTTTCGCCAGGATGTTAGTTCCTTACGAACCATATCCCTACCTAGACCATAAACAGGTTCGATTATCGCGGGAAAAATTATCTACTTTCTTATTTACGGGCATCCCCACATATTAATTTGAGTACACCACCCAAAAATTGACGCTGCCGACAGTTGCTGAACTTGGCGGATCTCACGTGAAACCGTGTGACCAACTGCGCTAAACCGCCTCTTGAAAATAATCATACCGTTTTTATAGTTTATTCAGTTATTTCTCCTGACACATCTACTACTGTCTCCTGATCTAACACCGTCTCCTGCCTGCCACAGAACAAGGTACGGCATTAACTATCCCCAATATTTGACTTATTTTGATGAGCCAACCTTTGATTGCTTCTAATTATACAGCAGAATCCTTTTTTTTAATCTATTATTCCAATTTTAATACGAGCAACGATGATTAGCTTGAATAATTCCTAAATGTAAAGGAATATTTTGCTGATATTGATATTTAATCCAAAGAACCAAAAATATTGCTATTTCATAAATCATAATTCTATATCTTTATTTAAAAACAACTTTAAAGAAAGTTTTGCACAGTTTTGAACATATTTTAGACCGGCTTTATTCCTACAAAAAACTGATTGAATCAAACAATTCTTTTCTTTTTGAGTGATAAATTATGTCCATTACGAGAATGTCTCGATTATATGAAGTTTATGAGATATAGGAGCGTTGGGTTTGTTTTTCTCCCTTTTTGCTGATGTTTATGAATACACAAATACTAAATATTCAAAGATCAACTGACAATACACAACATAATGTGTCAACTCAAGGTTGAAAGTGAAAGTCGAAAATAAGTGACGGTATAAAGCGCATGTGTATTTTTTTACCAAAATTGATACAAATCTAAAAAAAATGTATTTAACAAATAGCGAATAAACTAAAATCGGTGGCCGCATTTATGTATGTTTATTGTATGTAGCAGTTGCGCAGGAATTACCTATTTTCTTCTGAAACCACCTCAGACAAACATCAATGCAAAATTAATAGTCTCTGGTCAAGATCTTTTCTTGAAATACTGCCATGGGTGCGCGTCTGTGCATAAAACAATATACTATATAATGAGAACATTTCAGATAAGTTTACATACAATACACATTTGTTTTCTTATAAAAAATACATCTTTCCAAATCCAAACCAGAGATGCGCAGAATCGAGTATCATCACTTAAACGGTGAATTCCAAATTAAAATAGTTTAGCAGTTTATATATTTTTTAATTTAAATTTACTGATAATTCAATATATTTTTCGAACGGAATAGGTTTACATTTTATTGAGTATCAGTTAGCATTTCATATGCATGTATTAATTGGCACAGCAAATTTTATTAAAAAATATTAATCTTCTGATGCTTCACTAAAGAAACTTGATTAAAATTACAACACCATCTCATTTATCTTCATATGTTACCTTTTTGACGTGAGAAAAGACTTTTTTTATAAATCCACAAGATTTAAATCAGATTTTCGTTTCATCGTTCAAATAAAGGTAGAAACATATCAATCCAAGATAGAACTTTTAATTTGTGCGCATGCCTTTATCATATAATAATTGCAATTCTATTTTTGAGTTCGAATAAAATATTTTTAAACGACTGAATGAAGCTAGAACTAGGTATTTATGGGAAAAAAACAGTCATAGATTAAGAAAATATCCTATGAGACATTACGTTATATTCTGAATCAATAACATGTTGTATATTTTGGGCACCTCTGTGTCACAGCTCGAAAAGACAAAGGCGGCATCGTTTAACTGAAAAAAAAAACAGTTAATAGAATTCTCGTAATTCCCTATCTTTTGATAATGATACGCCAACAAATATTTGCTTTTAAAACGTAGAACAAGGATCTGTAATTTGCATAAAAAGTTAATCCGTTTGCCCACGAATTAAAACGAAAAATTAAATGGACGATTTTATTATCCTCATTTACTGTAATTATCTTTAGTACAAACAGAACAAAAGACACACTGAGTTCTGTGAAATATTTTTTAAGCTAATTGGAAACAAAAGAAAAAAATTAGTATTCTCCTAAAAATCGAGTATATTCAAGAACAAATAATTTTTGTATAAAAGATTGAGTTATAAAATAAATATTTGCTTTAATATTAAAATTAATCCTTGACACTGCGGATCAAATTCATTTTGGGCATAATCTATACTGTGCCCCTTTTACCTAAAACCTAGCATAGTATAGTTACAAGGCACAATAAACATATGCATTTACACTTAGTTTGATTTTACGTTTTTAATCTCTAAATTTTTTTTTAAGGCGGAATTACACGTCTCCGAACCAGAAATTATTATGTGGCAATAAGAGAAACGTGTTTTTTTTTATTGTAAGTAATTGAGAAATACACGTCTTTTGTGAGCGATTCACGACATTTCGACTCGCGCATGACGCAAATTGAAATAAATTCACAACAAATTGATAATGATGCAACTTTTTTTCAATTTTGATTCATACTTTTTTATAATCCCCTTAAATTATTTGAAATTTCGAAAACAAGTATATTCTGTGTGATTTGTTTGAGATGACTTTTTTTTGTCAGAAAATAAATTAGGGGTATTTAAAAAATTAAGCGCTTGTTTGAAGATACAGTGGAGAACTTTCTAATAGGAAACAAGCTTTTTAGATAGTATGCGTGAAAATTCGAAATCAGAAAAATAGTCGCGCATGGGCGGACTATTTTTTTTATGGCGAATAAATTCAAACCATTATTTTTTAAAAGTATTCATACCAGTTAAATATAATATATAAAGATCCGACGTATTATAAATGCGCAAAATATGAATCTCAATTGTCTCTTCTATGATTGATTAAAAAACAATATAATAAAAGAATAAAAAATCCATACTTATGCCCTCTTTTATTTGACGAAGAAACTCCCCTATTTTCATCTGATTTTTATCAATAGGTTTGTTGCAGATAAATAATCTTTTTTGTCTCTCTAGCTCGACACAAATTTATGAGTTGTATGTTTGTAATTAATCGAAGAATACGAGTTAACAAAAATCACAGGACAATTATGCTCCCAATTAAACATATTAGCCAATAAAAAGCTCTTCTTCAGAAGATAATGGCACGGAGATATCTGCCGATAATACCACAAATTTATGATTTCGCCAATAAACCAAAAGAAAAATTTCCTCTCACTAATGCGTTTTACTAGGAAACAATTTTATTAAAGGCACAAATTCATGCATATTTTGCGCTGTTCTTTACGAGGGGATTTTATCGTGGAATGTGCGCACATACTAATAATAATCATTGTAGAATTGGAATATGCTCTAATATTTTTTTTTAACACGAATGTTGCAAAAAGTATGATAAATGGATGTTTCTCGAATTTAAACAATCACTGCTACTAAAGCATTATAAATTCAAAGCATGCGCACATTACATTACGATCAAATTATTAAAAATTGATCTCTTAACAATACTTTCCATTTCCGAGATTAATCAAGTCGTTAATTTCATATAAAAATTACATATCAAAAATTTTTGAATTTTTCGAAATAACAGGGCTAAACTGCGTCCCATCTACATTTTAGGATCTCAATACCTATGGAGCAAACAACATCATTCGGAAGACTATCAAGTTTTTGATATATATAATCTAAGGATGGAAGACTTTTTATCCAATGATCATCCAACTTAGCCGTTATTTCCTTTTTAAAAACTGAATTAATTTTTGTTAGAAAAAAAGAGGACAACCTCGAGAGAATACACGCAGTGTTATTAAGACGAATGAGCATTTCAAAAAGCATTCTATACAATGGCAATATGCTGAATCAAAAAAAACCAAGATTTAAAAAAATAAATTCAATTTAGTTCAGATTTAGAATTATAAATGTATTTTTGAGAGTATTACACAATAGAGGGCCTGGTCGCGCAAGCGCGAGAAAAGTAATGGTTTTTAAATACTAGAATTTTTTATTTTGTAGCATTCTCTTTTTAAATAATTGTTGAATTTTTTCCCATTTTTAATAAAGTATATTTTTGTCCTTTCCACCATTTCCCATACCCCTCATCTCCCGACCCCACCTGTTGCGACGTCCACTCCCTCCTCTCAATGTGTAACGACCTACGTCATAACTTAGTAGGGCTACTCGTTGACGTCTTCCCGTTAGGACAACTCTGTATATTATTAAAAATAAGTACCGAATGTAGGAATCCAGCACAAACTCTAGGAACCAAGATTCAAGCATCCGGCCGTTAGGCTATAAAGCCAATCTATCTAATTGCTATAAATATTTTCAAACATTATAAAAATATATATTTGGTATTTTTCCTTAAATATTTGTAATAAATGTAGACAAAACAGTGAATATTTTTTTACTCAATTATCTGATTAATTAAAGATTAAAATAACTTTCAACCTAAACTTTACAGCTATACATATTAAACAAGCTTGAAACTAAACGAAAATTAAAAATATTTTAACATCCATTGAGTACAAATAAATGAAAATAAAGTGGCCCCGCGTATTAAATGGACTTTGCAATGACTGTGATGACTCCCTCCTCCCTCGTTCAGTCGCCCACCTCAGGATGAGGGGCGACTTTCACAAGGGGGATTGAGGCATCCGTACCATACATGTTAATGTCGCCTTTTTGCATGAAGGAGAGTGGATATAAGTTTTTAAAACTAAATCAATATTCAAACAGATAAACCATCACCCTTCCAAACCCTATAATAAATATATTTCAGTTTTACAAATTTATTCAGTTGGAAAATGTTAATATATTCTCCATTATAAAGTCGCGATTGCGCAACCCCCACCAGTTAATCTGTAATCTAGCCATAATTAATTGCAAATAACCCGGTAGATAGATTTAATAAGTCTTATGATTGTTTTTTGTCATAAAATAACTACTTTCCAACTGTTGAATTCTCTACCAGAGCTTATTCATATCATTTAATAAATTTCTAGCTTGAAAAAGTTGCCCTGCTCAATTACATTGATTACGGACTCCATCGTGGTTTAAAAAGCCATATATAATATATTTATTAATTAATGACCTTAATATTATTGTACCCTTTTTTTTCACTCGGCGCATGCGTGTCATTTACATGGGCATCTTTTATAAAATTTACTTGACTCGTATTGCAACAACAAAATTTTTGTATTCAGTGTATTCAGCATTGTTTCTCATACAAAATTATCAAAGGATAACTAAAAGTATAAAAAGCTGGCAGTTCGTTCTCCTTTCCATTTCTTCAACGATTTTCAGTTGTAAATAACTAAACATGATAAATTACATATATTTCTTTTAATATAAATTTCAATGTTTAATTATTAATCACCTGGTTTAGCAATTCTGATACTTTTAATTGCTTGACATCATTTTGGATGAGCGCAAAACCTAAATGGGCCCTACTCAGATCATATAGTTCCTTACAAGAAATTGGCGAATCATTGCTATATTTTCGCAAACTGTTAGCCAATTAAATATTAAAACACCAATCATGGCCTTTATCCAAAAATTCCCGCCAATATGCATATTATTGCAGATATTTGCCAAAGATACACTTTCTCGTCCTTATGACATACATGAATGACATAGCCGCCTTTTAATTATATTTCATGTTGTTAGTTTGGCTCGCTGTATCACAAGGTAAACGAAATTTTAAAAATTCGAATCTTAAATGTTTAACCCTAATTTGGTAGCCAACCCAAGTTTAAATATGCCGCTCCTTTTACCTGAAATAATAGTATTTTTTACTCAAATTAATGTTATTAATTTTGTCTGCAAGAAGTATCTATTCTTTGCGGTAGAGCTCCGAAAATCTATATCCCCTCAACTATTCTGCTTTCTTAGGGTAGGTGCAACTAAGCATCGCATCGTCCTTTTCTACCGTTCCTGCTTCTTCCCTAATCTTAATCTTGGGATCGAGAGATACCCAAATTATTTTAAGGGTTCCAACCTTCCTATCCCTATGTATACTGTATCAGTCCCCCTATTGGTCTCTAATAATATAGCATATTTACAAGGAGATAAATATCTTAGGGTTTAAAGGTCGATACACATTTGTCGTTATCCGGGATACTTCATAAATGTGATAAGAAGGATCTGAAATATTGATAAATATATTGTTCTATTTTCATATTCATTTTATATTTTTTTGCTCTACTCGTATATTTTAGACACATGTAATTCAGCCATGTTCATCAATGCATCTCCAAATTAAATAATTTAAAATTCTATTATCCTTAATTAGGTTGTATTTTGAAGTTAAATAGTCTCAAGGGTTTTGAGAGGCAACACGAAAAGTTTGAAATTATAATTTTTTCGCCATGACGTCATTAACTACAATTAATAAATAAAATTTATGTCAATTATATGGAAAATATAATTTCGCATTATTTTTCCTATTTAATAACCTGACTAATAAATATTAGTCCGGACAGGTTCAATCTTCATTTTTTCCTATTTTTATCGCCAATTATTTTAATAAAATTAACGAATTTATATAAAAATAGCAATGAGACGGAGGGTTAACTTTTTCGGGGTGCGTCTTGCAAGTTATTATCAATCCCTATTAGGCACACTAAGTGAGCAAATCTCTTTAAAAACTAGTCGAATTTAGATCTTATAAAAATCTTGGTGCCATCAAAATTCTATAAATACGCCAGGTGCACATATAGGACTCGTGTATTATTCTTACTACGTCATAGTTTGTTGGACAAGATATGCAATTGAGACAGTTTAAAATATAAACACATGTGCACGGATCGGAATGGGGGAACTTCTTATTATATTTATTTATAATTAGACACAATGAATTAATTAAGTGTCAATAATAAAACTGGGTTCTTTCTTTAAAAAATCTCATTCGTGTATTTTTATAATTTCTAATTATTGTTTGTAATTTTTCTAATCCTTTGAAATTGTTTTAGAAATTCCATCCTAAAATCTATTCACTTTTTTTTTAATTATTCTTTTTATAAATTGAATTAAAATTTTGCTTATGTGTATTGTATATGAGACATTATAAGAATTTATAATTCAAAAATTGAATTTACGGTAAAATATTGCGGGCCTCCTTGATACACTGAACCCTCGTTATAACGCTGTTTCTCGGATACATGGTAGGATCCACGCTATATCCGAATCCACGTTATAGCTAGGGTCCCTTGTATTGTTGTTATAACGCATTTTATCATGAAACTTTGAGCAAAGATCGACCATGTCATGTCAAGCAAAAAAAAACGCGCACACACACACTTCTTAGTTTCCGTCCGCCATTTTGTTTCAACAGCCTAGAGATTTCAAACAAGAAAAATCAATATTAAAATTTTATTTTTTTCATTTAAACAGAAAAAATAATTATTTTGTGTGAAAAATAAAATATAATATTCGATTAAGTAGGAAAGAGCATATAACTGAATATTTTTTTGTACAATTACAATTAGTGTAACAACTAACATAGTACATGTATAGTGGATAGAGTATCAGCGTGTTAACAAAAAAATTTTTCATAATACATATTTTGATTTTTGCAATAGGGTCCAAGGTCCATCCCGCGTTATAACAGAATCCGCGTTATAGCAAGGGCCCAGTATAGTTGGCAAAACCGTTTCCCTGGTGATAAGCGAAGTTAGGCAACTATTTACTATATAAAACTTTGGAGAGTGTAGTTAAATTAATAGCAAGTGAAACCATTTATATATTATACTTGGAGCTTTTTCCTACGAGTACTAAAACCCTTTATATTATGGTAGAAGTATGATTCGTGAGGAACAGCGATTCCTGGGTCTAGAAAAAATTATGCTTTTTTAGCGCTTTATATATTTGACAAAATGTATGTCATTGTTTACTTTTTAAAAATATAATAATATCAAATTTTTTTAATTGTAATGATTTTAGTCCCAGCTAAGCTATGAGAAGACTATATTGTTTTTTTTTCGATTATTTATACCTTTATTAGAATAATTTCACCATAAAGGTTATCTATTAAATATTTTGGTAGATGAATTTATCATTTTTTTTAAACATATTTCGGGAACGACGAAAAATAGTTTGCCATGAAATAAAGAAAACCAGACTGATCGAGATTGGGTTACTAACGCCCAAAGTTTGACAAGGTACTCTAATTATCCCTTATCTATACTATAATAATGTTAGTACCAATTTTTTAAAATACAAGGTAAGGTGGGACATTTAATGTGTAAATATTTACACTGCCACCTTTTTGTTGATAATAAAACATTTGGTTAGTTTGAATCAGGGACATACTCGGATTCCCCTTCAACTAGATTAATATTAATCTATCACATATATTTAATGAAAGAAATTTTAACAATATTCTATGACTATAAATACACTCAACAATTTCTTTAAGTAGGTTGTTTCTAATTAGTATAAGTTTTATAACTATTTTATGCGCATGGCAATTGGCAATATCAAATAACATTTATGTTATCATCCACGAAATATTTCAAATTTTCCTTGTATATTTTGAAAAAGATTTCTCTGCCCCCCCTCTTTTAGTATCAATCAACTGCCTTTATAACACAAATCATGTAGAATCTTGTCCATTGAACCTTTCAACTTATTTTTTCTCTTTAAGGATACCGGGATTTTAATTATTGCCTCTCATACTTACCGTTGATCAACCTTCTTATTTATCTTTGCATGTTGGTATATTTAAAATTTTTCCTTTTCATAATTTAACAAATAATTTTATTCTAGATCATGCAAATCTTATCATTACTCGATATATTCTTCTTGATCCTCTAATTATATTTTTTACTTCTTTGTCCATGTTATTTTATTCGAAATGCCATCAAGAAAAAAGTATATTTTATTTTATTTTAACGGGAATCAATTTTGGAATATTGATAGGGTAAATATATTTTTTTTTATATTTTGAAGAGTAAAATTTTGTGGAGTGTTTACTGTTGCATTTCTTGTTCTAATAACTGGGAAATATTTTATGAAGATTATTTTTGATCGATTAAAAAGCTTAGTATATTATGGAAATAATATAAATTAAGAGTCATATTTTAAGAGAAATAATTAAATATACATGGTTTCTAATATTGTTACCTTTTTGTACATATTTGATATTTTTTTATATTCATTTGAGCGTTTTGACTAAACAGTAGTTTTTTTTTAATTATAATATAGAGGGGAGGGAGCAAATTTTTACTCAATTCCTTTTCAAATTTCTATTATAGGAAATCCCTTTCGAGAGGTAGAGCTTTCAGAAAGTATTAATCTTGTTTATTTAATCAGAGCTTGCAAGTGGCAGTATTGTTTCTATAAAGGGTAGTAGATTGGATTCATTCTTTCTTCACAGTCACTCTGAAATGTATCCAGACGATCATCCTCCAACACAACAGCAAGTAACAGGATATCCTTATCCAGACCAAAATAATTTATGGTTAATTAAAAATTTGAACACCCCTAATGATGTTGATCCTAATATGGTTGAATATATATCAGATGGAGATATGATTTTATTAACACACATTGCGTATTTAAATTGGACAGAAAAATGATCTAGATTAGTACTCTAAGAAATCTTCACAGTCATAATGAAAAGGCGCCAATTTCTATAAAAATGTCTCAAGTATCTTGCTACGGATATGTTTTTTTTATTTTGAATAATTTTAAGAATGGAACAGGGGATTTAAATGATGTTTGGATTATTAAAAAAATTGATTCATCTCAAAACAAACAAATATTTACTCTTAGAACTAAATTTAAATTAGTTCATGCTCTTACAGGATGTGAGCTGATGGAAAGTGGAGAGATTCTTCCTCATTGGTAGGATGTTATTAATAATTTCACTCAGGGGTTACTTTCAAAAAGAAATGATATGCAATACTCATCATGGTCATCCCTACAACACATGGGTCATTATTACTAATCATCATCCAATGGGTAAATTTTTAATAATTTTACAATTAAGTAATGAAAAAAAAGGGATATGAATTAGTTCAGATGTCTTTTTTTGAAAAATTTATCGAATCCCACCAAAGAATGTTAGAAGTAAGAGTTTTAACAATAAAAAAAAAATAGATGAATAACAAGATGGTACCGAAATTTTATGAATTGACATCTAAGCCATGGCATTGGATAATAAATTATAAGGTCGATGAATATTTCAATAATTTTAGGGGATGCATATTTCTGTTTCATCCAATCATCGAGTTTATATGCTTGGAAATCCAGTAATTATTTGAGTGCAAAAATTTTATTTTCAATAAATTTAACCGCTAACCAATACTAACGTGTATAGATGGGTAAAAGAGCTCATGGAGATAAATTAAACAAAATAAAATAAGATTTGGATTAATTTATCTTTAGGGAAGTTTAATCAAGTTAGTTTTTCATTTTGACAACACAAAAGTCTTTTCGTATTTCAGATTCTTGATTTACCTTATTTTGTTGTCTCTGGATTGTAAAACCTGAACGATCTTTTTTGTATGAAAGCTTCAATGTTTTTTCGATAATCTTAACCGATTATCGGATATTAAAAACGATCTAGAAATCAACATATGTGTGAGGTATCCATCAGTAATTCTCATACACATCCATGTTAATCTTAAAACGCAATACCAACGGAAATTTAGCTTACATTGAAGCTCATTCGATCATTCTTATTGCAGAAGGATTTGTCTGCGATCCCAACTGCTTCTCAAGAAACTCTAGGAAGGCGTTTTAAAGTTAGTAAAACAACACTACCACAGTCGCTCTTACCTTGTTAGGATGCATTGCTTTCGTGTTAGTTTATTTTGCACTACATACATGTTCTTATTCGAGAGGTATTTTACACTCTCCCATTTATTGGTTTTCAATCCTCAAACACTTATCATTGATCAAGAAAGCTGGTAATGCATTAATTTTACTGTTGAAATTTTTTCCATCTTGAGACACCATGCAACTAAAGTATTGACCCAATGGATATACATTATTGTAAAAATAAACTTAAATTAAACGCCAAAACGACAAATTTGAAATGAAAAAAGATTCTCATAAATTGAACTCATAAAAAGTTTACAACTTTTTTGGGGGTTTCAATACTATTTAGATTTATTCCCCATATCCTAAATACCCTGATTAAAAATGCTGGCATGTTTCGAACTAAATTCTTTTTTTATGTCCGGTGGGCAAAACCTCCCTTACACGCTAAATGGCGGAGTGCGTACTTTATTATTTCGCTTTTTGATGATCTAGAAGCTACAAAAAGGCATTGATAGAATTGTATTTTATTATTTCCGCCCCTCCTCCCTCCGATAGGTTATATAAAATCTTATTGTTTTTTCGAAAGGATCATAACGGCATCCCATCCGGTCTATTGATGAGGCACTACTGTCAAGATAAGAGGTGGTGTGGAACTCTCAATCAATAAAAATTACACCCATACTTTTATCTCTAGGGAAGTCATACAACAGGGGTATTTTTTCTCGCATTTCAGAATCTTGTCATAAGGCTCTAATAGCGGCTATTTAATTGTTTTAATACGTATTTAACGTACTAAAAACATCTCTGTTAGACCAATTTTATCCTCACCATCCTCTCAAAGGGTCATAGTTTTCTAAAAGTTGATCTATTTCAATCAAGCAGAATGTCAGGTTTATTTAAAAGTAATCAGGTATGCCCCAAAAGTTGCTTTATATCCTAGAATATATTTATCAAATATGTTTAATCATTGTTAAAGTAAAATAAAATCGGGGGAGTTTGCGCGAGTACGTAAAATTTACACATGATTTCACAGCTAGTAAAAATCGATTGATTATATTTTGATGAAATTCCCGAAAATTAAGCCAGGATCTATTTTTATATTATCATAGGTTTACAGACATAAAGGAATCACAGAAATCAGCATAATTTTTTCTCAACAAATTCAATATACGCACGCGCAAGTCATTATCATACATTAAATGGCTTTGGTCTGGGTATGAAAACAACACTAAGCATTAAAATAAGTTGATATCATATAAATTGTTTAATATGTTACCCAAAATTAGAGGCAGCTCTCAGTTGTTAAATTTCATTGATCTTACAGAATGCGGGTTTTGACATATTAGGTTGTCATTTTGTTGATGAACATAATTTTAATTTTTACATAAAGCCACTTTTTGAGTTATTTATATTTTGTTAGTTTCTTTATTGGTCAATTCTGATAATTTTCCCTTTGTATATTGTTCTACTATGCTATTATATTTTGTTAAAAGCTAACAGGATAAAAAGTAATCAAGACATTTGTAAATATATTTAAATATTAAAATATAGATCAAATTACTATCAATACCATCGAATCAGCTAATTTGTTTATGATTGGTTGGTTATTTCATTATGTTCCTTATTTTTTTATGAACAGAGTTCTATATTTCCATCATTATATGCCCGCTTATTTATTCTACAGCATGCTTGCTGGTACTATTAACAAAAATATTTTTTTAAGGGACGGTTATTAACGGTTATTTTGATATTCTTGGGATTGTTGCATCTCCATCACGAAAAATGCGAGCATGCGTTCAAAACATTTTAATGGGAATATTAACGTCATTTTTACTTTTTAGGTATTTTTTTTTATCATCGTAAAAAAATAGCTTTAAAGAGTATCTGTTTCTTGCATACGGAATGAATGGACCGATTTCCACAGAATTTGGATCAAATTATTCAAAATTTCGATTGCTAGATTCATGGGAGTTTTGATTTTTTAAACCAACCCCTTAATACGTTTTAGAATATAAAACATTAAACAATTCAAGTTGATTTTTATTTTATGAAAGTGGGATTTTAATCAAATACTAAAATTCGTCTTATTTTATATCGTAAAAATAAAATGCAGTTTTTAATACAGTCAGGCCT
>SGJC01000521.1:0-14515 GCA_009887335.1 Henneguya salminicola
TTTTTATCATTTTATTTTTTCATTGGTTACTAACCACAGTCACAGAAAATGTTATATTTAATCAGTGGGTAAACATTACGCGCATGAATTTTGCGCGTAGAATATTTGTGGGTGCGATTCTTGCGCGTTCTTTCATTTTTTTAATGATATAAATATTATTATTTACATGGAAAAACTAATTTGAAATAATATATAAGGAATGCCTTGTAAAATTGAAAAAATACTTCTCATGTTATGCATGAGCATCTACAATATGGTAATTGATCAAAAAGAACTCTAAACCCTATATCTTATATATAAAACATCTGTATCAATAATTTATTCTCGGATAATTAAAAAGTACAAAATAGTAACTTTGATAAATACATGGACAGTTAAAGATTTTTTGGGGATTACGCAAAAGCAACCATAATTTGTAATTATATTTTAATCAGGGATAAATGCAAATCTTAAAATTATTCATTTCTAAAAATTACACAAACTTCCATTTGTGCCGCCATTAGTAGGGCCATCGGAATTTAGCATTTTTTTTACAAAACGGAAAATATTTTGACTTCACACAATTTAAGAATTTTTAAAAAATTAAAAAACAAATGTTTGAAACCTAATAAAAGTCAACAAAAACTGCTTAACATTAAAAAATTTAACTTTAGTTTTTAAATAGAATATTATCACTGCAGTTTTGTTCAACACAACCATTTAGTGTGGTGAACTTTATTACCATCAATAATATCTGCGGGTTTTGCTGAAAAATATTAAATCACAGCTTGTAGTGTAAATGTTGTTAGCATATCAACAGTATTATATTATTGTTTTTTTATTTTTACTTCACGACATTCCTCAAAAAAAACGAATGCAAAATCATTAAAGAAATCTATGAAAGATATTTTAATGCCTTAAATAATTTCCTCGTTCTTTTGACCAATTCATTGAAACTTAAAACACAGCCGGTTTTATTATCTCTATATATACCGAGAATCTTGAATATTTATCCGATGAATTTGAGAGGCTCCGGCTATAAGTCAATGTTTGTTTTCAATAAAATAGGTAAATTTTATCAAGTATTAGATATAAATATTTGCTGGTAAAAATCCATACCCCATTCACATCCAAATCCCACTGATAAAATTAAATACTCTCCCTATTGTATGTATGATTGATTTTTTTTATAAACCTTCTCTAATAAATATTATAAAACGATTGAGAGAATTTTGACCGATTTATATTCCTGAGTTCATTTTAAATATATTCATTTAACTCCACAAATATATCTATATATTAAAGAAATTTAACAGGATATAATGTAAGCAATTATTCTGAGATACTC
Organism: Henneguya salminicola; assembly: GCA_009887335.1. Lineage (NCBI taxonomy): Eukaryota > Metazoa > Cnidaria > Myxozoa > Bivalvulida > Myxobolidae > Henneguya > Henneguya salminicola. Next base: position 1,328 of record SGJC01000521.1, read on the forward strand.
TAAAGAAGGAATACTTACGAATCCTTAAACCAAATTGGATCATAGCCTGTTTAACTGTGGATAGGTTACTCTGCGAGTAATATTATTTTTGAACTCATACATCGCTCGATCTCATTTTTGTTAGACCATAAATTGTTCGTTTTTGAGAAAATCGGGGAATTCGTGTATATTTGGATGATCGTAGCCAACCATACTCGAAAAGGCTCTATCACAATATTTTTGTTATGTAAACCTTTCTGAAGGCGTTTATATTGATTCAAAAGATTAATTTGACATAAAAATCGTGATCTACTTTCTATATCAATTCGTCCTGTTAAGGTATCGTTAACATATTTTAAAGTGGGCAACGACCATCTCGAACCCTACTGGATTAATTTCAGCTTCCAGTAAATCACAATAAGCGCAAGTGAGTGTTTCCTCAACAAATGCAAGTGCAGAAAATATTTTGGCATGCATTCGAGCTTGTTCGTTGCTATTATACATGTTTGAGGCCCATGCTTGTTGGATAAACCTGGTTAGACCAACTAATGGAAGCGTTCTCAAAATCTGACATACTAGTTGGGGCATTTATAGAAATTCGTTTGAAAATTGTTTAAAACAAATTCTGCTCTTTACGATTCCCTGATATTGTTACTAATTTAAACATGGGGAAATTGTCGCATGTGCAATGTCATGAATTATAAATTGTTGATAAAATAATATGGGTATGACTTTTAATTCTGACAAAAAAACTACGTTGTCTGAATTTGACCAAATTTTTAGGTCCTTTTGAGTTGAAAATATAATAAAAAAACTATCGTAGGCATCTCCAGAGTCATCTATAAAGAATCGTTCCCTTTAATGGAAAATTTTGTACGCATGCGGGATGACATGAAAAGTTGGATTAGTGGGCAAGGAGAATTTGAAATTTTTGCCCTTGTTTCACTTTTATAATATTTCGTTGAAGTGATTAAATATTTTGATTTAGGGGAGCTATTTGGGGCGATGCCAACTAGGTTTTTACAAATTACCAATCTAGGAGTATTTGAGTTGGCAAGACTCGAAATTTTGATAGAATTAAAAAAATTATTTTGACGATATCCTCCGTTTCCAGAGCATTGTTATACGGCATTTCAAGCCTTAGAATGATTGCTTTGTTTTTATTGGATTTTATGGATGATTTAGTAGAGCTTTTTTGCCCAAAGTCATGTAACTGGATTGACGTCCCTGGCTATTCGGTATATGAAGTTTAGGTAAACAAGCAAGCCTTTTCCATTTGTATATTACAAAATGTTTAACTGTTAAATTAAAATAAAATTGGTGTGATACAAGTTTACGGACACATTGTTAGTTTTTGCGTAAGGTTTTAATTTTTAAGATTTATGATAAAATTTTGATGGGTGGATCTTTAAACTTGGATAACCCCCAAAAAATAAATAAAGATGTAATTGTAAAAAATGATAAAAAATATATAAATATGACATTGTTATACGTCATTTAAATAAATATAGGCGCAAATTATGAGTTGCGCTTCATCGTAGACTTTCGTGGTGAACGAATACTATTGGACAATTTAAGTTACATTGTTAAAAAATCATCAGTGTATTAGGTTAAAGATTTTTCAATAATTCCAAAAAAATATGGAATTTAGTTAATCTGAACATTAAATTTAATACTTTTTAATCAAAGAAATAAAATAAATTTAAATAGAATTAATGTATAATAATATGAACAATATATTTTCAGATTTTTAAATGACGTTTTTTTTCAAGTGCTTTTTTAAGACAAGTGACTCGTTGTTTAAACGATCTAGATTTTTTATTTTTAACATCATTTTTGTGTTTAATCATCATAAAAGGTTTGTTTTTTCTTTTTTCCCTGTTTGTACTACTTGCTTTTGCATCGAATCGCCATCCTTTATGTGGATTAACTTTATGAGAATAATCTGATTGTCTTTCAAGTTTTGATTTCTTTAATTTATAAACAGTACCGATTGCATTGGTTGAAGTTAAACTATCCCCTAATTTCTCAATATCACTATCAGAGTCTGAAGGATTAGAGCCAAGAGACTTTTTATTAAGCATCCTCAATCGTTTAAAATCTTCATCGTCAAGAATATCAGTCGTGCACATCTCCGAGTCGATTAAAGCCGATTCAGAGTCCGAGGTATTTAGATCTGTATTCGACACATCCATGTATGAATCCTCATTATCGGTTTCCTGTAAATCAATGCCAGGTACTGATTCATGAATTACTACAGAGCCATAGGGTGGTAAAGAGACATTTTTTGAATTTCCTAATTGATCTCTTTTGGCTAAAACTGTAGGATTTACTACTCGAAGCAGCTGCAACAATGAACGAGCTGCAGAAACAACGGCTGGTTCTGCTTTACGATCACGTGCATATAATATAAGATCCCGTGCTATTATTTTATCAACTGCTAATGGTGCTCGCGTATATATTTCTCTGATAGAATTTATACCAACAGAGCAAACTTCGGCAGCGTTTTGTAACGAGACAAAGTTATTGCAAATAGACTCAACAATTGGTTTAATATACTCAGGGGGAACTAGTTGGTGTGAAGCAGTAGCCAAGCATGTTAGTATCTTAATTACTCCCGTCTGATGGGGGAGTAAAAACTTGATACAATACTCATAAATTGGTGGGAAAATTAAAGCATGAACTGCAATTACTCTAGATAGCACCTCTAACCCTAAAAATCTATACTCAATTTTGTTATTTTTATTTGTGACATGCACAAACATTTTTTCACAAAAATCTTGAGGATTATACAGCAGTCGAATTATAGAAGTATTGCCATCAATTGTTTCAGTGCTGGATCGTTTCTGTTCAGCTTTTTTCATCGCCCTAATGGTTTTTTGGATGTGGCGTTTATTCTTTTTTTTTGAGCGAGAAGTTCCGTGAACTCTCGATCGTTTAGCGTTTTTATTTATCATATCAGCGGCTTCTTGGTATTCGTCATCGCTATTTTCTACATCCAATTCTTTAATTTTGGAAATAAACCCTTTCATAGTTATTAAGGAGCGATAAGAAACACGGTGGTGACATGATAAAGATGCGTTAGCTATGGCGTTAGCAATTTTTAGATCTTGCCATGTATTTCGGCGCCACATTTCGCATAATATGCATAGGCATGCGTATTGTATATTTAAGGAATAAGAATTATCCGAGAGACGTTTATAGAAAAATGTTTGCAATTTATTTTTTGTGACTTGAGTAAAATGGGATTTTTGTGAACCAATTTTAAGATCTGATACTATCATTTTAAATAAATTTATTCTTAGAGATTTATCTTTACAATCCATTAAATCAATAAAAGCTTCCATCAACTGTTCTGCGCCGATTATTTTATTCCCTCGAAATTTACATAGCATCTTGCATGCTTCAAGGCGAATGTCTACTTCCATCTCCATTCCATATAAAGTTATCATCTCAAATAATAATTTTACAAATTCTTCTATGCTTTTCGAAAATTTTCTAATAACTGACCCAATAAAATTGATGAGAATCACAAGTTCATCATTTCTTGAGCTTGCATTATGTTTTTGTACATCGTAAACTTTTTTAAAATGTACAAAATATAACTTGAATTCACTTCCATATGATTCTGGGTCTCTTTTGATCAAATTTTGCACTTTTTGAAGATTTGCTCGAAGTTCAAAACTCATTGTACATGCGCGCGCACATATATAATTATTTTCGTGATAATTCCATTCTTTTTGCAATTTCGAAATAATTGTTATGCTCCAACAAATAATCATAGATTTATAACAATTTTGACTCAATAAAGAAATATATTATAAATAAATTCTTGAAACTTAGGTAAGATTAAAATGAATTGATTTCTAAGAATGATAGTAATTTTTTAATTTATTTTAAATCTATTGATTTTCCAACAAATTCTTTAAAACTACAAAGACGAGGTGGTGTGGTTGCAGAATCTAACCTCCTTGTAGTTTTTTGTTTAGATGGGTATCTTAGGGTTGGCCTCTCTTCCAATATTAACACCCGCTTTAATAGCCTTCTTGCTATCACCTTAACAAATTAACTTGCTTCTATTAATGAACAAGATAATGCTCCAATTTCTGGACTTACTAGCTGACCACACTTCGCCTCGGATCCAAGATGGCTGATATTTTATTTTTTTTATATTAAATATGTTATAGCATTAATTATTGGGCAAACTAAAGTTATCTGGATGTCCGGGCATGCGCAATTAGGCGTGAAATAAATACCTGTACTCATATTTAATTTCACCTTGTGGCACAATTCTGATAAATTAGGCCCTTTTAATGTTATTTTTTCAATATACCAGAATTTAACTAAACAGGGAATGTAACATATGTACAAATATACTGACAAAACAAATAATATTTCATAAAAGACAGATAAATTAAATATTAATTATATTCTAGGCTACAAATAGTATTTTTCCATTTTGATATTCGCCCTAATCCCTTTGATGGCACGTGATTTGATAACAATAGTTGCGTTTTTGTAAAAAAATTTACCATTAATACATTGTTGGGCTGAATAATACAGAAGAACCCCCCCCCCCTCGATTTTTACGAGCATGCGCGCATTATATGAGTCTTTTCTTTCTTATAATATTTCGTAAAATATAAATCTGTTCTCAATATGTATATTTATAACGTTATTCTAATCTATTTTTTGAAAATTTGGCTTAGTTCTTGGCGTGTTAGAAACATCAGATAGTTGCGCGCATGTTCATACAAAATGTAGAGGGGTCCTATTCTACCTTTGATCCGATTGTTGGGTCGAAGATTAAAGTGTACTAAAAGCGAGACAAATTAATTTATCAAGATCTACAGTTTTTGATTATTATTATTTTCTTAGGCCATTTTTTTTAAATTTAAAAAATTAACTTTATATAATTTATTAATACTTTGACGAGTATGTAGGAACTATTTGACATACATCGACGCCCGTGTTGGCAGTTCAGGCGTTTTTGTGGGGAATGACAACAGTTTATTTCACAAATCCAACGATAATGATGGATGTACACTTGATTTGTGCTATATTTTTTTAGGTGTAGAAAGATATGATAATTCAAAATTATTCATGGTGATTGTACAAAATACATCATCTGAACATCTAATCCTATCAATTTATAAATATACTTAACCTGGATCGATCATTTTTCGCATTGATGGAGGTCATACATATCGTTTGCTTATGTTGAATAAACTCACTTAAATTTGTAGACTCTGATTTTTCTTAATGCAAAACACAAAATGTTTAAATTCCTTGGCTATGAGCCAGCACAAGATTTCTTGCAACAACAAAATTTTCTAATATGAGAAACACTAGACATGGCGTGCATATATAGAAGTAAATTGAAACACAATTTGTGAAATTCAAAACTTGATCACAAAAAAGCACTAAATATGAATAGTTTGATTCTTTTTATTCTTTACCAAATTTTACATTTTTTCCTCTCAATTTTAATATAAATTAAAGGTATCAGATATTTTTCTAAGGCGTCAAACTCGGAAGTGTTCGATCAGCGTGCTAAATTATGTTCTCTGCTCATTAAAATTATAATAAAAAAAAATGCCAAAAGACGAAATATAAATTAAATATATATCATTATGTTTCAAATGTAAAAAAAATTATATGTACTAAAATAATTTAAATTTACGCATGCTTGAGTTTAATGGAATCAAGTAAGCCTTAAATCAAAGAGAATTGCTCGCATCGTCATCCTTGTGTATTCCCACATAAAAAAAATAAAAAAGGCATTTAATTCTTTTATTAGAGATATTTAAGCCAGCGCTACATATTTTCAACGCTTTGAGTTTGAAAGTCCTGCTATTCTGATCAACTAAATTAACGCAATGGTTTACTATCCCGGGACTATAACGAATTCTCTCTTTTGAAAAATATACGCCTAACAAGATGATACTATAATTGTGTCTGGGTAGATCTTTTCCTTAATTTTTGACAGATGTGTGTTTGATTGCAAAACCAGTACGAACTCCACAAATATTTTTTTTGTTGCCACTTTGAATATTTCCAAACAGCTAGTCAGAGCCAGGTATTCGTGCAACATTACACTTTCGTTTATATAACATGGTCTAGTCAATTTCCACGAATTCTAAATGCCCCCTATAGTCCCAGGTAGAGTGGCAAGCCCACGCACACAGACAAATTTGAAAAATAAATGTAAACAATTACCGTTAAAATAAAAATACACCTATTGATATTTACCTCCCATGTAACTTGAGTATCAGAGGGATCACTCATTTAGCAATATATACGTATAATATTTGTTGGAACCATGTGGATTCTGTGAGAAACTTTATTACTTTACACTTGCTACAATAATATATCCAACCTATTAATAAAACACTCAGACAATTTATGTAATAAATATTATAAATTAAGTTTCTAGCTTACCAATTTTTGATTGAATATTTGTATTTCTAGTAAAGTTAGAACCGCAGGCAAAGTATTGGAGGGTCGCTGAGAATAACCTTAGACCAATAAAAAAAAATAGCACCTTCACCTGTTAGAGCTAACGTCCAATATGTATGTGTGAGATTGGATTGCGATTAATGTTAAGTCCCAAAAAAGCTGAAAGCACGCATGCGCGTTCTAAATATTGCGTGAAATGAAATCTTAAAATATTTCCTAAAATAATCTTGAAATGTATAAATTATTTAAATAAAAACATTAATGCATTTTTAAATTAAAAATAAAAGCCTTCAGTGGTTTACGACCAACCCCAAGGTCGGAACATGGAAAAGCAGCATGAAACTAAACAATATATTATAAATTTCATATAAAATACATGACCGTAAAAAAAAAAATTTTTTCCCATAAATGCGTGTGCCCAACTATCCAGATATCTTTACCGATTATTTTATTAAACTGCATATGTTGGCACAAAAATCTATTTAACTTGTTTAAATTGAAGTTTAGAAAAGAACCAAGAAGTATGAGGGAAACAATGTTAAAAATAAAAATAAACTAATCAAGAAATAATTTATGTTCGTGAAACTTTGTAACTTCTCGTGTGTGACGTTCCAATAATACTTAAAACAACTATGATTTAATTATAGTCGTTAACTCGTTTATAAGATGAACATTTTAAAGTTCTACCTGTCGATTGGTCAGTTTTCCCAATTGAAAATTTTTGACTGATGTTATGATTATCGGTTATAACTACCAGCCCCCACCCATTCCTTGAAACCTGTGAGATATTTATTGCTAAATGCTATCCGATAAATGGGACACATTTATGAGTCTCTAAGGGCGAATTATTGTCACTTGACGCCTTCCCTCTCTGGTTCTGATGGATAAAGAGATTGCCATATTGAAGATTCATTCTATTCTGATTTTTTTTTCAGGTTCAGGGGATTTAGTGCATACTTTGTGTGGTCGAGTGTCTCATATTTCAAAGAAACGGTCGTAATAGCGAGCGGAATGAGTCGGCCATGAGGAAAATTTAATCGGGTGCCTGGTTCCTCATATTTCTCCATGGCATAGTTTAATTTTCTTTTCGCTTTGTGATTTTTACTTATTTTTCATAACTTGGCTCTAGGTCTGGTGGTTGGATATTTTTTTCAAATGCCTTGACCCCCTTCTTTGTGAATGTTCATTATTTTTTTTTTAAATAAAATTTACACGCCTTTTAAGATTCAACTAGATACAACAATGTCTTCTTAACGTTCTTTTAATTTTTATAATAGGAGGGAGAAGGCTCTTCATCGATGGTCTTAGAAGGGAATGCGTCCGTGATTAGCTTAGATTTAAAACCGTTCACAATCTTTAAGAGATTACAAACTGTTGATCGGATACTATAAATTGTGAGAGACATAAGGTAAAGGTACAGGCATTCGCTTAAGTATGTTTTATTGCGGCAGGTGGTCTCTAGTCGATCCTTTTACGTTCAAACACAGTTTTCTGTCGCCCCCTTTTCTTGAGTGGGGCAGGTCGTGGTAAGGGTCGTTATAATCTTACGACTACGTAACAGGGATGGGAACAGTTGTGGTTCATATTTAGGCCCCGTATAGGGGATCCAGTCTATAACCTCAAATCACTGGATAATCTGATTCATGAAAACAATCCCAGTGCGTTCTGCTGTTTGATCGAGAGCGCAATGCTCTTCCACACATTTTTAAAATCTCTCAAGGAATGATCAAATCAAACGGGGTCCGCCGCTCTTAATTGGCGACAGTCCTGTATAGTCGGTATGTCAAACTTTGAGAGGTAGGATGGGTTGAATAGAGCGGATTTTAGCTTTTGGTTTACTTGAATAACTTTTACTTATTTGGAGGGGAGGCAACCGTAAACTGCTCTGATCAAACCAATTTTGCTTCTTCCCTATAATAAACTACTTAGAGTAATAGGTGTGTTATTTTCACTCTGAAATGTCCCCATCACAGCTATGAATATTCGAAGCTAGTTCTGGACCCATTGAGATAGAAACGGAAAGTCTTACTTTGTCCTATTCTAGATGGGGCAAGTATCCCTCAAAGTCCAGTATAAAAAGAGAGCGACTTTTTCAAAGGCCGCATTTTTAAAGCTGTGAAATATCCCCTTTATCACCCCTCAATTTTGAGATTATTAGAGAAATATCGGAATCATGGAGTTATTTCTGCTTCAAACAAACACTGCTTTTATAGATTTTAAAAGACCATCGAAGACACAATTTTATTTCTCCGGAACATGAACTATTTTAAATTTATATTCGGTAATATAACTGAACCAGTGGAATCACACTCAACCAGTGTTCTTGAAAAAGTTCAAGTATACTTGCGGGTTGTAATTCGTAGCAAAAGAGAACTCTCCCCCTAGTAATAAGTATAAAACATTTTTATTCACCCATTCCACACCAAGCATTTCACTATCCACAGTTGAATATTTCCTTTCTGTTTTAGTTAATTTTCGACAAGAATATTCGATAGGCTCTATCATACCATTGTTAATTTGTAAAAGTGAAGCTCCAGGAGTTTTTCCGCATGCGTCCGTTTTCAACACGATGAGAAATTATTTTCTTAGAAAATGGATGGTTGAGAGATTCGATATCATCTCTTAGTATTTTTTATGATTCATCATGCTTTTTGGTCCATATAAACTACTTCTTTTTTTTTCAACCGATTGTAAACTTATGTTGCCGCCTCCGTGAGGTTAGACGTAAATTGTTGTAAACAATTAAACAAACCAATAAACGATTTTAATTTTTTTACAAGGTTTTCCAAGTTGATTATACATCGTACTTGTGAGGAGGTCAGCGTTTTACATTTTCTTCCGAACTAACTGACGCACAAGAACTTTATTGTTGAGCTTCCAAAAGTGAAATTTTTTGAGAAATCTTAAGAGTAACTTTTTCAAAATGTTCGTAACATTTTCCCTGGGTTTCGACTAGAACATGGAATAAATAAGAACATTGCCTAGATAGGATTTAACAAAAGAGAGATTTTCATGCTTGGTATTCATAAGTTTATAAAATAAATCTGGGGCTTTCTTGATTCCAAAAAATCCAAAACCAGGGCCAATGCTTAACGCAGTGTTTTTTTATGTGATCTTCCTTGTTTGGTATCTGCAAGTAGGCTCTTTTCAGATCAAGCGTTTGAGAAGTATTCAGAGCCTGCGAGACATTTTATAATACGCTCTAAATTTGAAAGTGGGTATGTATCTTTTATTGCTTCTTTATTCAAGCCAGTGCAGTCGGCACAGAATCTGTATAAGCCATTCCGTTTTCCCCATAATGTCTGGTGCTCTTATGCGTCTCTTTCAAGGCCTCATGGCATTTAGTCCTGCCATTTCGTTTCACTAATGTATAGTTTCATGTTCCAATTTTTGCGAAATTATAAAAAATTTGTGCAGGACGGATTTTTGTTCTGTCGTCTTGATCTCAAATATGGCTATATTATATGTTTCCATATTCTATTTGTCAGTTAAAATTGTTTGTTTAAATTTTGCCAAGTTTTGGTGAATATATGTGTCGTTTCGATTTTCAATATTTCTGTTTGATTAATGGACAATGTTCAAAACTTTGTGTTGTTTGGAACGTCATGTGTCAAACGAAAGGGATTTCCTATAATTCAATTAACATTTAGATCCCTAATAATCAGGAATGGCCATAATATTTGTATTCTAAAAATCCTATAGGCTGTTGCTCGGCCTATTCTTAGTGTTCCCGCGTTAGCCATTTGAAGACAAAAATAATGATTTAACGAATTAAAAGTGTAGTATATCGTTGGTAGGTGATTTTTTCGAGTCAATATGGACGAAAGCTTACATTTATTTATTACCTTTTGTGTAGATCGGAGAAGGCATTAAGTTTGTCTTGAATGTTTTCCTTTTTGAACAGACGCGATGGGCATGATCTTTTCTGACGCCCGTTGAACACCTCGTTAATTTTCTTGATTCATTTATCCGTAACATGTACACCCCCGTCTTTCTTTCAGAAATCCGTATTCTTTCCTCTTTACACAAGATTGACTTCATGTTGGGAGCAGGGACTATTGTTTATTTTCAAATGTCGACCCTTGATATCAGTTTTTTTTATAGGCAAGGATCCAGATTGACGTAGAATGAAGTTCTGTTTGGAGAGTAGTCTAACACTTTTATTTTTACGAATTCTTCCCTTGTAGCGTTTGAAAATATATCGACGCTCTTCAACAAAACTCGGATTCGGAAAAATAAATCGGAAACAGACTTTTCATTTATTAGGTTTTTCTCTTCAATCAGATTTATGTCATCTCTTTTGGGAAATACGCTGGATATGAGCGATTTCAACCCTTCTTTGAGAATGTCATAGGAGGATTTATCGTCTTCGGTTTTTATATGATTTAGAAAATTGTTAACGCAGGAGAGATTTTCGCAAGGCCAAGTAGAGCTGTGGCGCCTTTTGGTTATCGGTTCATCTCTGCAACAACCCCAGGCAATAAAGAGTTTTTAACTGAGAATCGATGTCTTTGTTAATTTAGATTATAAATTTCATTTTAAAATCATTATCGCCGAATACAACGTTCCAACAGTATTCAAAGTATTAATAATCTAATTATAGTCGTAAGCGCGTTAATGTAGTAGGCATTCTATGTGACGATCTTTAATGGGTAAGTTTCATCCAATTGGACACTATCGGCTGATCTAGAATTATCCGTTATGTCGTCCATAACAAATCCGAAAATATCAATATCTTCATGTTAATGTCGTCAATGGTTGTTCTAACTTTTTTTTTCTGCCCACCTACATAAATTCTCAATTGTCTGGGTTTGCGCATTTCTATTCTCCGGATTTAAAAAATTCATTCTAGGGCATACAATTAAGTGGAAAGATCCTATTAAACTAATTTATTATAACTCAATTTTCGGCTGTAAAAAAATATGGAGTCGGGAGAATTAGGTTTTTGGATGATGATAGTAGGGCTATTTTTAGGTCATGAACCATAAACATTATAGAATTAAAAATATTTCTAGTTTATACGGCTGCAGATGGCAAAGAATATCCAAGCCAACACCCAACATTATATTTTCGTTTGAACAAATGGTTTTCGTATATTTACCCATTAATCTATGGTTTGGCAGTTTTTTTCCTTAATACACTGGGCCCACGTTATAACGCTGTTTCTCGGACCCATGGTAGAATCCGCGCTATATTCGAATCCGCGTTATAGCGAGGGTCAAGTTTATAATGCATAATTATTGTTTTTATAACGCATATTTATCATGAAACTTTGAGAAAAGATCGATCATGTGATGTCCAGCTGAAAAAAACGCACACACTTCTTAGTTTCCGTCCACCGTTTTGTTTGAACAGCGTGGAGATTTCAAACAAGAAAAATGAATATTAAAATTGTATTTTTTCATTCAAACAGAGAAAATAATTATTTTGTGTGAAGAATAAAATAAAATATTCGATTAGATTAGATTAGGTAGGAAAGAGCATGCAACTGAATATTTTTTTGTACAATTACAATTAGTGTGCCAACCGACATAGTACATGTATAGTGGATAGAATATCAGCGTGTTAACAATGAAATTTTTCATAATACATATTTGTATTTTTGGTATAGGGTCCAAGGCCCATCCCGCATTATAACAGAATCCGCACTTTATCCAACCGCGTTATAGCGAGGGTCCAGTGTAGATTCCAATCCTATCAAGATATTTGTTAATTAATATTAAAATTAATATTATATTATAAAATTATGTGAATTGATCGTGACTAAGATATCTCAATATGATTCATTATTTGAGTAATTGAATGTTCACGCCCTTATATATAGCAACCATAGTGTCTTCCCCAAATGTCAACTTGTTTTATTCTAAGAATGTAGATTCACGAGAATAATATTTTTTTTTGCCTTATTTGCAAAATTTAACGAATCCTGGTATTATATTTATTAATTTTAAATATAAATATAAATATATATTTACCTATTTTTAGATTTTTATTAGTTTACGAGCCATAAATTTTGCCCAATGTGCACAAATATCTGGGTTTATGAGCTCCATTTCAATGAAAAATCTATCTTAAAATGTACTTGGGAACCCATATCCTGTTAATATTTTTATCTCATTTTGATAAAATCTTATTAGTAAGTCATGGTGGTGCTGAGATTAGAAAATAATTGCCTTAATTTTTGATAAAATATCACATCAATTTTTATTATTATTGCCATGTTTAGGTATGCCCCCGCATGCATAAAATGGGCATTTTTAACAATAATTTCAGTCGGAAAAATATACAATTGAGTATCTTGGGAAAGGCGAGATTTTAAAAAAATTTGGAAGTGTCTTAATTTCCAAAAAACAAGGATAATTAACATTAAAAAGAGGTTGGGGATATGTGGAACAAAATCATGTCGTAAACACATTAGTATATTTAAGGAACATTTTTCGAGACATGTAAATGGGCCCTCAATAAAACCATCAAAGTGTCATATTAATTTTTGAAGTGGACACTGATCAGTGGCATAATTGAAGCCACTGCTGTATTGTCGAAGACCGTCACTTTGTGGGTTAAATATATTCGCCAATTATTAGGTAACTACGTTGAATACAAGGATACCCTAAAACAGGGACGGCCAACCCAAATGATTCCGCGGGCCAATACGAACACTCACTGTGACTCCGCGGGCCGCAAAAAAACTATACATACATATAGCTTAGATAAGATTACAAAAAAGATAGAAATGGTTTTATTATTCTT
>SGJC01000522.1:0-13699 GCA_009887335.1 Henneguya salminicola
TTTTCTTTTAAAAAACCTCGAGGGGTCGCCCAAATTTAAATAGAGCCCAAAAACAATAAAGGTAAAATTGAAGTTCAGGTACGGGGGCGCCTGCAAAATGGGAACCATTGTGACACCACAACCCTAACCCCAACAGAGGTCTTCTTTTTGCAGGCGCACCCGTACCTCTACTTAAAGATAACCAACAATATAATAATTAGTAAAAGTTAAAACTCCATTTTTTTAATAGCGTGGAAAAAAAAGTACTTGTTTTGCCCGCATTAGTTGCGAAAAAAAATAAAAAAACCAGATTGCCCGCGGGCTATACCCGCGAAAATACGGTACTAATAATATATCCACATGTTCTTACTCGCAGACAGCGTATTCGTTCTGTGATAAATGATTGTAGATTTTATAGTGGGGAATAACTTTTGAAATAAATATGTTAACAAACCTTTTCCTCTCAGTCCTCGGAACTAAATATAAATATGATCTCGTAAAGAAACCAACTAATAACTTTACCGTTATTTTTGACGCTTAACTCATTCTCCCACAACACACATTTTTATTTCACCATTTAATAATTATCTAGAAATGTTCTTAAATAAACGAACGGGATATTTTTGAAAGCTCATCATTTTACTTAAATTTATATTTTTAGCTTTTAACACTGATTTTATTAAATGATATAGAATACTACGGAGAATCGAGACACGATAAGTGTGAAACATTAAGAGTAGGCAAAAAATCTGAAATATTTTATTCAATAAAAATGCGTTGGGGTTTTTTTTAATATTCAATTTGCTACAGAGTGAAAATGGGATTCTGATTTTATTATTTTTAACCAAACAGAGACACTAAACACTAAAAATTCTCGATTTCCAAGGTAAAAAAAATTGTTGGTAATGTGGGAAAGAGCACCTATGTTCTCAAAAATCGATCTTAGATAAGCGCATTAGAAGATTTATACACGTAAAAGATTTAAATAAAACTGAATTATTTTTTTTGGGAGATAGTCTTGTACGAATTTATAATTAGGTATTTTGGCTTTTTCAAATTCACACACAGCATATTCGACAACAAGAGAGTACTTGTTATTAGATTTACTTCAAGTAAGTACTAATAGAATTAGATATTTATGTTCTTAAAATCCCGACATAAAAATACAAAATCAAATGATTTACGATGGAGGAAACCGATTAAGTATGATTATAAATTTAAGTTAATAGGGTCATATTCAATTGAGATTAAATTAGTTAATAAGAGGGGGGGCTTATTTCTGAAATGCTGCATAAACAAACTATGATAAAATCTTATACGTTTTAAATTCTTTACCAATGTACATATTTCAGTTAACGAGATTTAATTATTTTTTCAGAGTGTAATAATTAAATAGTTTATAAAACGTTAGGTTAGAATATCCCATATTTTCAATTAGCTTAAAAAATGATCCCTCCAAATATAGGATCATGCGAATATAAAATATTTTTGAATGCATTTAAAAATCAATTTCTAAGTTTTTCACATAATTAAATAAAACTGTGACTAAAATTGAGGTCCTCAGACATTGCTATCTGAACCTACTCAACTCAAATAATGTAAATAAAACAATTGCAAATGACATTTGGGAATAAACATTTAAACAAAACCACATGATACCAATCGATCATGGAACGGAAAATTTTTGCAATTCTCTTGGCCTTAAATAAATTTAGAAGTTATTTATTGGTACTTAAATTTATGATTTTAAAATTCATAATCCTCTGGTATATTTCAAAAAATTGAAAAAATATCATCACATGAGACAAGGTGTCATCTTAATTATTTGAATTCTAGTTATGCTGAATGCATATTAAATGAAAATGAAAATTATTCGTTTTTACATAATCTAGATAGTGTATTTAAATCTTTTATTTTATCCAATAAGAATTTCGAAACCACTCGAAAAAAAGTTTATAAAATTCAAAATCACAAAACTGAGGATACTAAATAATTGAAATTCAGAGCAGAATATATCTTCAAAATCTCGAAATCGAAAACGAAAAAAAATGTCGAGTAGCATCGATTGTTGGTTTATTGAAACAAGAATATCCCATAGATATATATACTCTTATAAATTGTGTTAATTAATATATTCTTTTCTTTCACATAACAGAAATAGAGTAATCTGGGATCAGTTTTACGCTTAACCAGGCTGAACAAATATTTGTTGCTATTAAGGAAGACAGATAGAGGGAATTTTAAACCAGAATTCATTAGGTCGCAATAACTAAAAAGTAAATGCCATCCATAAAACAAATATACATTCTTTTGCGATTCATGTGTCATAAAATTGGTTGGAAAATAAAAAATACGTCTATTACAAGTAACTTAGAGATAAAATCAATTAATTTTTATTAAAATAATCTATATTATGTAAATATTGAGGGATCCATTTTATCTTATAAAACTGCATAGACTAATGCGAATTTAACCTTATAAGATATCAACTTCTGCTTTATTCCTTTATTTTTTTCATTCTGATAATAGTCAAGAGTTTAAATATGGCCTATTCTATTAGATAATAGATTATATCAACATACAGTCAAAAATGTACAGTACGAACTATTCTGAATGTAATGGGCCAGCTGAAAGGACTGTAAAAATATAAAAGAAAATTTTCACAGCAAACATATTTTAAGAACTAAATACGAATCGTGAATAGTAATCAACGCTGTTAGAAATCGGATGATTCAAAAGCTAAATATTGCTCTTTTTAGTGTTTTTTTATAAAATAATGATTGTCACACAAATATAGAAAAATGGGGCAACACACATATACGGTACGACTAAATATTGTCTCTAAGCTGGCCTATATTACGAGACATATAGAAAAAATGAATTTGAACATGCTTTGACAGAAAAATTAGTTTTAAATATTACAATAAGCATGTTTTATTTATTATTTTTTCCAAGGTTAGGAAACAAAATCAAGATGTTTAAAAAACAAAAATATAATAGGCTTAACACAATTGATACACTCTACCAAGAAGATAATTATGAATGATACAACAAGAAGAACTAAAACGTTTAGATTTTCTTAAACTTGATAAAAAATTATATACAATAACAGAAAGAAAAATTAAATCAAAATGACCAAGTGAAAATCAACGTTGTGAAACCAGAAGAGAAATATATTTAAATATAAAAAAGCAAATCCTGACAAGAAGTACGTTCAAAATTTTAAAATAAAAATATAGCCATCTGATTCTAATATTATTAGATTATTATAATGCTCTTTTAAACAGACTTACAACAATTATCATTTATAAATGTTTTTATTTTTTTTTATTTTTAATGTAAAATATTAGAAATTCTATTTTTCAATTTATAGCTGAAAATAAAAATATTTTAAAATCATTTAGAATATTGTTATCCCCAATCCATCATTTTTTCTGTTAAATTTTGTTTTTGTAACGATTGTTATAATCTTTATTAATTTAAAGGTAATCTAAAATGAATCTATGGATTGTTATCTTATACATTTTTGTAAATAAAATGGAAAAAAGAAAAACACTATACGCATATTCAGAAACACAAAAAGTACGTACTTTAAAGGAGGTTAAATAAAATAAAAAAGCTAATTTTTTAAAATCAAAGAATTAACATATATATAGTCTATCTCGGTTTCACGTTTTTTACTGGGATAGAAAATCTTAATATTATGATTTTAGCATCCAACTAAAGAAATGTTAAATAATTGTAAGATTTAGTAAATATCGTGAATTATCTGTGCCTCGATGCCATCTAACGCCTTCAGCATTTGAAAATTTTTAATTATTAACAATATTAAGAAGCAAAAAATTCTAAAAGATTTATAAGGGAATCAATTTCTTTACTGTTTAAAATCCATAATTTTCTTAAGTTAATTGACCTTTTTTAGATAATAGATTTCATTTATTTATTGCCAATTATCAATTATGCTTTTTTATTCTATTTTTTACAAAAAATTCGATAAATCTCTTTAGATCACGTTCTTTCTCAGTAAAATATTGCTTTTTAAAATATCAAGACTGGAATACTGTCAATATTTTTCAATTAGTAACGTTTTTGTTTTTTTCAACAAATTCATATGCAGAAAAAAGAGTCGTTTATATATATAATAATCGAGATAAATAAACGCTGGTTCTCTTTTTTTTTAACATTGAATCTCGGTCAATTTTCCTTTAATATTTGCATAATTTTATGTATTGGTTGGCTTAGAGTACCCCGATTTTAATGATAAATAAGGCATGCCTAAATAAAAAATTGATATGCTCTCACGGGATAGTTTTAATCATGAACGGGTTTTCCACGTAGTAATATTATATAAGATGAAATTTTACTCTTTTTTTTTATTTCTAGAATCGGAATATATATCGATAACTTTATTAATTTTGAAATTATTGTCTACAGATTTAAATTTTCATTTGTTTATTTGGCATAAAAAACGTAGTATTATGAGTAGAATTTTTATTTTTAAGTTTGTAAACCTGATAAGATATTTGGCTGTGTGGCAGCATTCATAATATAACCACATTTTCTGCCATGCAATTTGGAGTGAAGCATCTCTCCAAGCATTCATATGTTATTTATGTCCTGTTATTGTTTTGACAATTCACGTCAGAAATATATTATAGTTAAATATAGATATTTGCAAATGATCAAAAGCCTTGCTATTCTTATTCCATTTTTTTTATAAGAATAAGCCAAACCATATATTAAAAAATTTTTGCCTCATACACTTTACTATCTTATATATGTACTTCGCATTTGGAAAGTATAAATAGAGCAACTCAGTATATTTACTATTCCTATTTTTTCTTCGATAAATTGGCTATTTTTAAAATAGGCCATTTATTTCCATGGGTGTTGCAACAATATTTTAGTCATGATATCAGGATTCTCATATTAGTTTGCTTACTCTACAAAGATCTATATATTAATCCGTATACACATCCTTTTGAACAAACGAATTGTTTACTAAAGAATTTTTTTGCCATAGTATCTGATAATAAAAGTAAAATTGACAGACTTTTGGGATTTTTTTTGATTGCAGATCTGTAAACTACTCGAGTTACAACTAATCAAGAGGGTTGTTCTCCGTAATTTTAGTATTTGTTAATCCTTTAAGATTTATTTGAAGCCCTGCTCAATTGTTTTTCTCCAAAACCAACTTAGGTTCGAATGTTTCTATTTATATTTTGTCCTGCTGAGAAATCTGATGACGTTTGATCAAGATTCCATTTAAGAAATTATCGCCAATTTTCTTTTCAACAAGACTGAATTCCCGTTTTTTAGTCTTGATAAAGAGATTTTTAATAAGTTTACGTTAAATGAATATTTATAATTTTGGAAGCTAAAGGAAACGAAAAATTTTTAAATACGAAATAAATTCAAATTATTCAATTTATAACGTTTTAACCTCTCTAAAATGTTTAAATGAGATTTATTTATTTTTAAACCTAGCCTTGATAATATAATAAAGCAAACGCCAATTTATTATACTAAACATTTTTATTTTATCATAAGTAAATATTTTTTCTTTTCCAAGCAAAATTGAATGATATTAAGTGTGTATATGCGAAAATTTATTGTGTAATTATTAGTTTTGCAGAATCATTTTGTGTAAAAATGTATCATTGATAATATCATGATTATCTTTTAAAATGGTCTGATAATGTTAATTATTTTATTGGATGGAGATAATTATCCGGATAAAATATTTTTTACATTAAAAAAATCATTAATATCAGACAAAATATTTATGTTTTTAGATTGCTTGAAAATTTAGAAAGAGTTAAATTACTAGTACCCAATTGTGAAATACTTTTGAAAACTTAGGAATTAAATAGTCGCACAAGATTAAATTAATTTAATAAAAATGAAATTTCTATTAAAATTTATTTGCACGACTTTTTAAAATATTATTTAATCGGGTTATATCTTATCCTAGATATCGCTAAAGATTTTTTCCTATTTCATCAGTTTTTAGTCAGTAAAATAAAGTTTGATCAATTGAACTGGACATAATATTCGGGCTGTGATGATAATTTACGGAAGTTCATCGATTTTTAATGCTATATTTAATAATTTAAAATGCACAATTCCATAAAATATACTGTAGGAAAGATTATCATTCCTCTTACCAGAGGAAGATTGCTCGTAAGCAGATGTGGGATTGATTCAATTATTTTTTATTTCTTATCGTTTCTTTATTATAACGTATTGCATAAAGATATTGCTAAATCGGAAAATAACGGAGACTACAATTAATATGAGTTGACAATTGTTATATAAATAGTATTTAAACCTAATTCAGGATAATATTATTATTAAATTGAAAGAAAACTTCTTAACATTTCTTTATTTTAAAACATCTTTACTTGTTTGAGATGATAAATAAAATTTCTAAAATTGCCGAGACTCAATGATTTATATTCAAAAAGTTGATATAAATTAATATTAAGTTGATAACTTAGCATAACTCTATAATATATGATAGCTAAGAATCACGAAATATTCTTACCCTCTAAGAGTCATTCCTCTCGCATCATAACCTATCTTACGCTTTTTAACTTTGATTCTAGTAGGAAAAAAAGATATATTTCATATTAAATTGTGTATCCCTACACATTCCTTTGGGTACGTCCTCAAGCGTGCTGCAATCTAGACAATTACTCAACTTCTCGGATTTTACGAAATAAGCTTAACAAGAGGATTCTCTTTAAAATATATAATGCCTATATTTGTGCTTTCTCAGGTATTTATACACACGTTCTTACACTGCTGTTCGCATCTCCTCTCAAGATATACTATTTAGACTCTTGCAATATTTACCGGCATTAAAGAATGGGTTGCCAGAATTTTATGCCAATAAATTTTTGAAAATAAAGGGCAAAATCAATTTTTGAATCCCTAATTTTCTGTGGCCTAATATGATAGGCGTCTACCCTTCACTAAATTGTCTACAGATCTATCTTTAGAATACAAAACTTATTAAAAGTCAGAAAGAAGAGGTTATTAAAATTGATTTCGTCTTTTTAAAAAAATGGGGCAACGCAACTATGTTATTGACATTTAATTGAGAAAATATATTGATATACGAAAAAGCGATCGAAAATTCTGACAATTAGGATATCTTAAAATAATATTATTAATATTAAGGGATACTAATAGGAACACAAGAATAATAAATACCAAAAACGTAAAAAGATTGATTTTATCACAAATACTGAGATTTATGTGATACATGTTAATGCATAATAATAATCTCTACCATGCAAAGGCCTCTTTCATAACACACCCAGATAAACAGTAGCATAATAATAATAATAATATCAGATGAAAGAAAGTAATACTTTAAACATTTTTTATATATATCACTTCAAGGGTCTAAAAAGTATGCATTAACGATTTATTCAGAAATAGATATTTTCGAAAAATTTTTTCGAGGACCCCTAGAATATAATTACCTTGTGAGAAAATAAATTGAATTTTTGTTAATGTAAATTATTATAGTTTAAAAAAAATCCGAATGTTAATGCCAAAATTTCGAATTAAATAAAAAATTAGAACAAAGATAGAAAGAATTCGGCCTTTTGCTAACAGGCATATTTCTTATCACAACTAATCATATGCCCATATTTTAACTTATTAACAATAACATATCCTTTTGTAATAAATTTTATTATTTTTTAAATAAAGTTCGAATTTTATAAAAATTGGCAAATCATTATTGCAAAAACACCTAAATATAAATAAAAAAATTTTCGATTTTTAATTGATTTTCAATAAATGTAAAAATAATATTTCAGAAATTAAAAATTTTTTATTTAAATATATGGTTGTATAAATAATTAAAGTTATAAAGATTGTAGCCAATGAGATCGAAGGGAAAACTATCCGAATTGGATGCCCCAGCAAAGATAGAGAGTAAACCGAGCGAGGCAATATATTTTATAATAATTCCATGTTCTTGAATATCCCTTTCTATTCGTGGTTGTGCGATTTCTTATTTGTAGCAGACAGTTAATACGAGATTATGGGGTAAACCCTGAGCGGGAGAAAATTAATAAACCTATAATTGATGAGACTACATAATATGTATACGTGTTTCTATACCATAGATATCCGCAGAATGAAAGGTTAAATTTAAGTGGCATCCTAGCGCAATTAGTAAAGTCTTTTTATTAGCTGCCAAAAAAGTTCAGCAACTATCAGTCTCATTAAACCATGGGAGGCATACTCATAGTAATATGTAGCGATGCCTTTTAAAAAAAATGAAGAGATTTTTTACTGCCAAAATCAAAGGTATTTATGAAAACATAAGGGTATAATTCAAGAGGAACGACGACTCGGGATACAAGAGCGGCCGTGTTCAAAAATAGTCTGGTGTGTATTTAAAAAGCTTTTTGATATTCTTTCCGCTATTAATATTATGATAAACTGTATAATACTGCGTAAATTAACGAGTTAGTTCATCGCGCAATTTTATTATTTGAAAAATCAGTTAATAACAAATATTACTATTTTCATCATTTTTTTTGAACATATAAATAGAAAATTTCTCAGATAAATTAGTTTTTATCGTAAAATTAAATGATACATAGAAGTATATCAATTAATAATCTTATTTTCCGCTACTTTTATTATTATAATATAAAATAAATATTATTTTATTTTAACATATTGTATCTCGGTTTAAAACGAAAATATGTTGTATTACGTTTTAACATGCCACTGAATTCGTTTTTTATTTAAAGCTCATTTATAAATAAATAAAAATTTTCACAGTTTTGTTGAACTCAATCAATTACTAAAATTCATAAAATATTTGACAAAATAAAATTTTATAACATCTTAAAAGTTTCTTAATAAATTTTGACTGTATTTTTAAAATGTTAAAGAAAATTTTTGTAACAATTCTTTTAAAACTTAAAAATGAGGAGATTATCCCTGTTACTTCACGGGATCAAATTCATTCTATTATATTCTATTCCTCGTATTTTACAATCATAATCCTAATTAAGAAAAAGATGTATTAATATTATTACATATTGTTATAAATAATGTAATGTTTGGAATAAAAACTATATTAAATTTGATTCCTAGTTTTTATTATTAGATTTATATAAAATTTTCCATTTACAATTTGGATTTTTTTCCTAAAAGGTATGTTATTTATTTTTAATCAGTATTTTCGATAAAATTTGCATGAAAATAAATATAGGATCTAAGAAATATGCGTTAGAAGATTTAGAAAGGAGCGCTTACATAAATAAATCCCAAGAAAAAATATGGTCATTCAGTGTGATTGAAAGATTAAAAGAACCAAGTGTGAGTATTTATTTTACTATTTATGCGAATTAATAAATAATGACTTCATTCTAATGGCATCTATACTCGTTTTTTAATATTTTATTTTTCAGAGATTAAACGTTAAGTAAAAATATCAGTGTTCAATCTTTTCTATTTAAGAATATCAAAAATTTAAATATAGTTCATTTTATGTCGATTCAATACACAATTTAAGTCCGAATAGGAATTGTAAGAGCCTGTTTTCTTAACTAACTGGCATAATATTATGTAATATTAAAAATTAAACATAAATCTGCCCAGTTAATATTAATTAATCATTATTTTGATATTAGATATTTATTTTCAATTTAGAGTTAACAATATATTTTTGACTAAGATTTATATAAATAATAATACTTTACTTGTAGTTGAGTTTTTTAAAGAATATACTCGTGCAAAATAAAATTAGCGTGGATGCCAAGTTATCCGCATAGAAAGACGTACGATTGTAAAATACTGAATATTTAGTTTTTAAATATCTTTTAAAATAGAAACTGGTATATTTAGACTAGAATGCAATCGTATTCGTTTGGATAACGAGACGCTTAAAGAAAGATCTTTTATTATTATTTTTTAAAAAATATATACTAAATTAATTTATAAATACTATTAGTAATAAACTTAATATTTTTTTAGTTAAAATAAATCAATAAATTTTGTTTTAATCAGTCCATCATTTCTAAAGTAACCATATACCCTATTATTCTGTAAAATATCCGTTATCTTTTGTCCCATTCTTACTGGTTCTCAAATACCAGAATCGGAGATGATGAATTAAATGTTTTCTTATAATGCTTGGAAAAGAATTTCTGAGTATAAAAATTTTATTTCTTATGCCTTAATACATTTCCGCTTAAATATTTATTGATTATAGACATAAATATATCTTAGGTTTTTAAGAGATGGTATTTAATGTCAGTTTAATTACATTCAAAAACTCAGTTACATCTTATGTTTTCCATGTCAAATTGACATTTGATTCATCAACGCAGCTATTTTTTTTATTCAAATTTTCTTCCAGAAATCAATCTAAATTTTGACATTTTTTAATATAATTCTATAACAATTAATAAATATTTTTGGGTTTGATTTTTTATTAACTTACAAACTAAGTTACCATCTTTAATTCCTAGCTATTAGAAAATGTTAAAATATATTTAGTTTTTGTAGTATTTTGTAACTTTTCTCCTTCCAACAATCTATTTAATAAGTAATATCGCCCAAGATAAATATTATTAAATTTTAAATTTATTCTAGTCAGTCAAAGTAGAGGAAAATACTTTGCTTTTTTTGAAAAGTATGAAATCAAAATTAAATTATTTTTTCGATTCCACGAACACTGTCTTGCATCTAAATTGCAATTGAAGTTTCTTTTTTTTAATAATTTTACCCCAGTCTTAGAATTTTAGATTCATATTTGGTTATTTGCGAATTCTCACAATTAAAATATATTTTCTGTGGAAATTTGGATAATCGAGTCTCTACTGTATTTTTATGCAATTAAATATATATGCTGTCATAATTAAAATATATTTAATTACTAAATAGTATTTCTAACTTGATTGAATCGACAATTTGAAAAAAATAGACTGCAACACATTATATTAAAATACTTGTGGCTTGAACAAATTTAGGACATTTATTTTAAATATTAGTTGCCTTGGTTATTATAACAGTCAGAATAACATATTTTATTCAAAAAATTAATAATAAATGAGTTTTTATCATATATGGATACGCTGTTGGGACATACTTACACCTTCGAAATATACATATTATAAAAATTTACTCTTGAAAAGTCTCTAGGTAGATCTGCCGAGAATAGAGTTCATAGAGAAAATAATGAATTCACACATCAAGCATAGTTTGAGGTTGTGCCTGGTGGTCTTAATTTAATATACACTCATATAATATTTTTTTAAGAAAAAATATAAAATGTCTGAAAAAAACATAGAATTTAAAAATCGCACACGAATGGTTCATAAAGAATTAACAGCAATTATATTATCAAAGGAAGAGAGAGGATGAAGATTGGGTGTTATGATAAACACCCGATAAATACTAATCCCATTATTAATCCTTCAATAGGACTACTATTTTCTAAAATAATCATATTCTCTCTGTAATTTATTATTATCAATTCATTAAGTTAATTTTTTTTCAAATATTAATAAATCGCATTCAATTCACAACAGCGGATCTATTATTCAAAATATGTCTTAAATTTTTCTTTTATCCTTCAAAATTATAAGTTATCTTTTGGCCTAGAGATACTTGAAAAACAAATAGATAACTCATTTTTTTTAATGAAAAAATGTATAAGTTGGTTCCAAAATACTTAAATATGTAAATTCAATCAAAACATTTAACAATAATTCTCGAAAAATCTAAGATCTTGAGTTTACTCCCCAGTTATTCATGTGTAAGACTATTTACCTTGGTAGTTAAAATTATGTAAATTTAAAATAAAAAAAACCTGCTTGTTACTTTTACGTTGATTAGATTTTTATAAATTAATTTTGTTTAAATTACAAATAATTTTTATCAATGAAAATTTTGTTATAGATGATGAATGATGAATATACCGAATTGGCTTAAAAACCTTCTTATTTTTTTTTATCAAGAAGTAATCTAATCTAAAATGATTTAGTTTTTCGAGCAAGTTTTTAAAAATTTTTTTGTTCAAGCCATTTCAGAGATTAAAATATAAAAACTGAAAATTTTGATAACATTTAATTAACGTAACTTTCTGATGCAGACTCAATCCTCAATCTAAAATAATATGTTTTGAAAATAGCAAAATAAGGACAGCTACTGTTACTAAAAATCATAATTTAAAATAATTTTAGTAAAAATACTTATTGGTATAGTATAAAGGGCAATCTATGAATAAATAAAGAAGATTTTTAAAATGTTACGGTTGTCTCATGACAACCTTTTTTTTCAGTTGAAGAACTTCCTGTGAGTAAATTTAGTTAAAAGTTATATATTTTATCTATTGTATTTAAATATTAAATAGGATAAAAGTAAATAGAAAATTATAGGTACAATTTAACGATGCGTTTTTTTAGATACGGTATAAATAAATAGAAAGATAAATTTGAAACCAAATTATTCTAATGGTTTAACCCAATGTATTAAAGCTTTGTCTAAAGAGTTTTATTGAGTATTCTTAACTTGTTCAATATAATACTTGGTAGATATGAAATAAGATTAGGAATCTAATATAGCATATCATGTGAAAATACACAAGATCTATTAATTAAAACTCGTTTTGCTTCTTAAATAATCATAAATGCATTTAAATTAAAAATTTTTATAAAAGACAGAATTTTATAACTCAAGAGAAAAGATTTGATGAAGTCAAATTGACTTCCCTTGAAAAAAAATTAAGTGTAGCAGATTTTCTAACGATAAAGTTAAATATCTGAGAATTTCAATCATAAATTGTAAATGAAAAAACTTGTGACAGAAATACCTCCTTTTCTAATACTTATAAACGAAAAGGGATCTGTAACTATTAATTTATTTAATTCATAATCCGAAACTACATAACTGATGAATGATTTGAAAGTTCTTTAACTTTTAATACACATATTTTTATTGAAATAAACAACATTTATGGCACGATTTGCAAATTAACTGAGAAGACAAAATAGATGCACATATTTACAATATTAATTTGATTTCTGTTATCAATAGAAATAAAATCAGCTGGTTCATAACTCATATGATTGTTATTTATATAGAAAACTTAGTTTTGAGAATTTAGCCATCTTCGGAATCAAAATGCACACCTCATTGAGTAAACAATTAAGCTTAATAGGAATGTGCTTTTAAATGTTATTCCTTAAATCATGACAGAATTTAGCCTTTAAAGATTCTTCAAGTATATTTCCACCCATATATCAATTTTTTTGGAACTTTGTTAAAAAAAATAAATAAATTAGAATTAGAAGCGAAAGCCTGTGTTAAAGACTTCGTAAAATAAATAATATACAAAAGAATATAAGTCTTGGGAATTTTTAATTTCGTATGGAGATTTAATACGGCCTTTATTGAACATTTAAAATTTAGTGAGGATACCTATTTTTGTTATTTTTAAAAAAATAAGACAATGAGAGGGCTATCAAAAGTTATGTTAAACTAAATTACGGAAAAGATAAAATTTTTACCCCCTTTACGTACATCGTAAGTTGGATGATAATACGATCAAATTTTAGAATTATCGTATTTTACGGTAGATATCGCGCGCGTTATCTATACAAAAAAGATGAAAATTGTTGAAAATAAGGCATGCGCGCTATACATTAGGAGAAATAAACATGTGATGAAATGAACC
>SGJC01000523.1:0-24951 GCA_009887335.1 Henneguya salminicola
TCTTCGGTTTTTGTTAGTTCAAAAAATTTTCTGTACGTTAAAGTTTCCAAATTGTAATCCATTACGTTTTAAAAATTATTATTTTTATGTAATTAAAATGTATTAAAAAATTTTTTTATTTAAAATTTTTTAGTGGGGGGGCTATTCTAAACAAGTACCGAATCAATAAATATTTAGTTTATTAATGAAAATAATTGATATTATTATACTCTTCAAGAAGTGTACTCCAAATTTTTTTATAATTAATATCGTGAAAGGGGAGTAAAAAGTTCCGAATGAACTAAGGGCAAACAATCTGAATCAAATGCTTCTATCCCAGTATGATTTGCATTAACCTAACGTATAAAAGGATATTACAGCACAGTAAATTTTGTATTATTTTAATTTATGGTATTTGTGATCAAATTAAAAAGGAATAAAAAAAATGTTTTAAACGGAATGAACATTAATTTTCGATAAATTCAGCTAAAAAAGTGAGGATTTTTTTTTCAGTTTGAGTATTAAATTACCTTAGAATATTTTCATAATATTCTTAATAATTTAATAATCTTGCATGTATTTAACAATTATTACATGGAACAAATTATGGTCAAAAATAAAGTGATTTATATTTTAAAATAATTAAAATAGATACCGTAAATTCGAAGGATTTTCCTGCTCAAATTTTTTTCTTTTATCTTTGATTAGTTTCTATGCTAACAATTATATTACTTCCTACTCAGAATTTTATACGAAATGTAAACAATTCTGAAAATGAAAAAAATAAATTTATTTAAACACTATCAAGAAGGGCTTTGGTTATAAAAAAACCCCCGACTGTTCAGTAAATGAACGATCTGAAGCATCTGTATAATTATTATTTGTTTTAAATTTCGTTTATAAATCCAGGGTGCAATTTCTGGAGAAGTAAAAATATATAAGGAAAATTGTGGGGAGTTCATATTAAGAACCTAAAAACGACCCTGACATAAAAACCTAAAATAACAGCTAAGTGCAAAATTAGGAGAAAATACATTGAAATGTTTTTCGAGCCTAAATTTTAATTTAACGCATGCGATATCTAGTAGTTAGAATATGGAAGAAGATTATGAAAAGAAACAACGTCAATCCAAAATAACTTATGGAAACCAAGAATATTCAATAAAGAGCTCAGGCCTGAAATCGCATTATTACAGTTTCTCTTCATTTAGAAAAAATTGCAAGGCTACATAAAAATTTGATATCAAGACTGGAAATTTTCAGTTTAAAGGTAATCACACCTGCAAGGGTGCAGTGTCGATAGACCTGATGTCGTAGATACAACAGAAGAAATGTTAAGTCTTTCTAGGAGTCGAGCTATATCAGAATTACATTATATCCGCAGGAAGAATCTGGGATTTACTGAATATAGAAATGATGAGTAAGTATTCGGAAAAATCAATTATAAAACCTACTAGAGAAGCAATTGTAAATCTTATTTCAAATCCGCCGAGAGATCAAGGTTGTGGTGATATTTATAGACAGGTTGAGTCTCCACTTTCGCTTCAGTTTCTGGCTGTGATCCTAGACTCTTCCTAAAGTACAATTTTACTTACGAGATGAAAACAGGAAATTGGTTCCCTTCTCTTCAACGTCTTCTATTATGGTCGCATCTGGATTTGACGCCTTATCTACGCTACCGTCGAATTCCAGCATGTTTGGTTGAAACATTCAGAAGTGTGCCAAAGCCTTTTAAACAGTGCATAATATTTATGGTTTACAACGACGCAACCGAACTTTACATCCCAATCGTTTATGCTTTAGTTGATAACAAAAAGGCTTGGACATATTGCCATTTCCTAGATCTGGTTTTGGTTTTGACAGATATAAAATTTAATCAGTCAACAGTTACAGTCGATTTTGAAGCATCAAGTATACAAGCCATTAAAGAAAAATTTCCAGATACCAAGATTGCTGGCTGTCTGTTTCATTTTAAGCAGGCATTAAGAAGAAAACTTTAAAAATTGAAGGTTTAAGACGAAGAAATCGAAAACACGATGAAAAGAGGAAATATATAACTTTAATAAGAGCCAACTTCATAGGACAATTGATTATTTTCAAAAAACACTCCAAGTCACAAACACTTTCAAATAGGATCTATTTCGGAAATATTTTAATGAAACATGGATGAATAGATATGCCTTTGCAACCTGGAACATAATTGAACTTAAGGAAGAAGATTTAGAAATTACAAACAGAACGAATTACGGTGTAGAGAACTTTAATAAAAAAATAAATTCTCGTTTTCCGGCCGCACATCTAAATTTATTTATATTTATTCGAGTCATTAAAGAATTATCAGAAGAATATTGCAGATTGCCAGCCGCAATTCGTTCAGGCAAATGCAACAGGCCAAAGAGAACAGTTTATAATGAAATTGAAATTCCTTTTGATCTAAAAACAAGCTTAAATTAAACATCTTTTTTTTATAGTTTTGGGTCGTTTTTTGAGTCGGGATCATTTTTGGGTCTCAAATATTGTTTTTCAAATTGTGTCTAGACGATAAACAAAAGATTTAGTCATTTCAGGATCTCGGTTTTCTTAACTGTTTTTACTTCTTGCTCTAAAATGTGACTCTTTTTGTGTCAATTAAATCAGAAAAAACATACACAAGAAATATGACTCTATTTGATCCAACTTCAAAAATTAATTTTTGAATATCATCAATTAATGCTCTATATTCAATTTTCTCCAAATTCTAAATTATGAATATTTGTTTTATCTTAAAAAAAATAAAAATAATGCTAGGATTTTTTCGCTTAGCAAAAATTGAGTTATTTTCTGATTACCAATTAAGGTAAAGAACTAGACCTAATCCCGCGAGCCAATGCCCTTGTAGTGTACGGTTTGTAGAGGGAAGACGTTAACGTGACGTTTAGTGGAGGAGAATTCACCCCTACCACTGAATCTTAGTAGTGGTGCCTATCGTGCATCTGCATCTTAGCCGGATAGGAGACCGTGAAACTCCTCTCGAGCAAGACCAGAAAGGTTTTACACATCCAGTCCGAAAACAACAAAAAAAGAACTAAACTTAAAATCAAATTAGTTTAAAGACAAATATATTTGTCTCCATCAAATAAATTTATGAAGACTTAGGCTTTTGTTATTCTCTGACATATTATCCGTGTATGAGAAAGAACTCTAAATCAAGATAAAAAAATAGCTATTTTGAGTCAAGTAATCAAATGCTTTAGTAGGTTGGAACTATGCATGAACTGCCCTGCAATTCATTATTTTATCGAGCAAACAATACAACAGAAAAAATAATTGTTCGAGTAATTTGTAATTTACTAAGAATTGGTGATAAATCCAAAAGCTGAACTTTTGTAGAATATCTGTCGTGTTAAGCCAACAATTTTTTCATCAATTTACATTAATACTATTTAATATCGTATTTTTTAAAATTTAATGCTTTCTTTATCAAGAAAATCGTCAAAAATTATTTATTGTAGATTGAGGTAAGATTCGTTTTTTTCAAACTGTCAATTACTTATAATAATTTATGTAAACTCGAATTACTTTTCTGAGTACTATTTAGAAGCGGAAAGTGGCGTTTAAGGTAGTTTTTATTTATTTCCTTCCTTAATAACAGTAATATTTTTATAACAATATTATGAGGTTGATTTGCTTTTGATTGCAGTTTGTCTTAAATAGGACACAAATATCGGGATATTTATATCAGCCCAATCTATTAAATGATAATTCTCTCGAATTTCGTAATTATATGTTTTTAGGTAAACCTCGCATATATTTAAAAAAAAAAGTTAAAATTTACAATATATATTGTCTCTTCTCTCTAAACGACGTATTTTTATACCACAATTTTGTTTTATTGTAATGGATCTTAAAAAAACTTTTACTTTCAGGGTTTTAAAATTTAATAAAATTAATATTAATGGATTTGTAATAATACAAGGGATGCTGTTTATGTAATGAATGTTATTGAGATGTTTTGGCTGTGATGAAGTAGAAAATTCTAAATTGATTTTCGAAAAGATTTCTCAAGAAAAGCTTTTCACTTTTTAGACTCGTGGATATCCATTTTGTGGGCTTTAAAAATACAATGTACTCATTTGGTTTTATAAACAAATTACACTATTACTCCATCGAATTACCAACCTAATACGTACTATGTAATATATTGACCTTTACATATGGGTGAGTTTAAGATTTTTCAAACAAAATCTTTGTAGGTGGTCACTTGATTGATAAAAATGTGGTTCAAATCTAATAAAAGAATGTTCGCTACATTTCTAGTTATATTTTGTTGACTTGTAATTATATTATAATGTTATAAAAGTTGTAGTATACTTTTTGTTATTATTATCGTAACCCAACAAATAAAGTGTTTAGAACTTGTATTAAATTACAATATATTTCATTCCAACTAATAAAAATAACGTATATTTTTTTTGAATTTTGTAAAATAATTGAAAAAGTGAAGACAAAATAAAATATTATAACATATAAACACAGTAAAATCATAAATAAAATTTATTTAAATAAAATACATAACGTTCGTTAATCTTTGATGAGGTGTAACACTTTGTTTGAGTAAATCAAAATATGTATCTTTAGCAGCTGTATATTCTTCTTGGCTTAATTTAGGATTTTTTAAACTAAAAATAGTATTGATACAAAAATATAACTACTTTTTCCTAGCATTAGATACAGGATCAGAAGCACTAAAATATTAAATATTATATTATACCTTTCTTGAAAAACTCTATGAATATTTGTTCTGAATGCTCCAAGATGTGCATAATATGTAGGTGCTGGAATACTGACTGAAGAACAACATCTTGCATAATTATGACACAATGCAAATGCAAATTCAGCCAATTGAGAAAGAGAAAAGTTACCATCATCATACATTAGTTTATAATGAGCTGCCTTTGCGGTACCTTTTATATTCTTATGACTCAAGAGATAAAAGCTTAATTTTTCACATATTAATTTGTCAGGAACAATTAAACCTGGTTGACAATCATATGAACCAACATTTCCAGAATCATAAAAACGTGTATGATGTCGTTTTTGAACACACATAAATGTAATAGATGGATTATAATTTTGTTTAAATGTTGATATTCCTTTTTTCATTGCATGTAATTCAACTTTTCTTGATTCAAAAAATTGTCCTTCAGATAAACCATCTCGAAACATAAATATTCTTTTTGGAAGAATTTTATTAATTTGTTCATATCGTAATAAAGATGTTTGTATTACTTCATCCATGGAATCAATTATATCTCTACCACGTTGATTAAAAACAACTTGATTGGTATATTTACATGCATCATTATCTAAACTTGAAACTACTGATGCAAATGATGCACATGCTCCTTCCATTTGTTGACTAGCTGTAGGATGAGTAACATCAGCACCCATTATCATATATGGAATATTTTTAGCAATTAAATTTGATAAAGTAGGTGGTACTTGGGCACAAAAATTAATACCTCCAGCTTTTGTATTTATTTTTAATAAAATATTAGATATAACATTATAATTAACTTTTGATACATTTATACTTTTAATAACTTGACTTACATTTCCTTTTAATAAATCACATACACTTTTAAGATTTCCATATTGAAATGTAGTTAAATCATTTGGAACTATAAATATTATAATATCAGCTTTAGTATCTATTATTTGAGAAATATTTCTCCAATTATTAAGCATAGTTTCAGAAATAATTTTAGTTTTTGGAAAAGATATTCTTATACCTCGTTCTTCTGCTATATCAATAAATTTATTCCAAAAATCATTAGCTTTAGGTGTATGTGAATTAAAATCATAAACTACCATATTATTTATTTTAGATGGTTCATAATATACTGCACCTTTTGGTGGAAAAAATTTGCCTCTACTTGATGTTGTACTTTTATTATAACCATAATGAATAGCTGGTGCTGTTAGATTCATTCCAGCTACCTGTACCATTCCAGTTTTAATTGATAAACCAAATTCATTTAGAACTGAATTTGCGGCTCCAACAAAACCTTCAACAACTAGTTTATTAGTTTGATCAAATCTTGTGGTAGAATCAGTTGATGAATATTTTATAATTTCTGAATTTATACATGTTTCTCCTCCAGTATATAATTGAGGTTTATATATTAAAGCCAATTCCATTGGTATATATATATTTTTACTAATAGGACCAATTTGAACTAAAGGATATTCAGGATAACGTAAAATAGTGTTGTATTTCAATTTAAAATATTCTCTCACATTATTAGTATAATTTTCTCCCTCATGAGTAAATTCAAAAGTATAACTATTTGCTGTTTCATTTACAAGCTGAACAACTTTTTTAGTAATTGAATTATGTTTACATTTAATTTCCATACCTTTTATTTCAACACATACTGCATTAAAATCTCTATTTGTATATCCTGTAACTAGATCAGAAAGATTTTCTCTTCCCAATATTTTTTTAATATAATCAATCAATTCTCCTTTTTTGACGATAGCAGCATATGTTAGATCAATATTTAAAAATAATTCTGAACCAGGGGAAATCATAACTTTTTCCCGCCAACCAGACCATATTTGATAATGTTTATGATCACCTGATACGCTTGCATGTTTAGGATTATAACATCCATTTCGAATATGAACTGCATCATAATTTGAATTTTTTATTATTGTTTCATATGCCGATTTTAGAACAGGAAATTGTTCAGGATCTGCTAATATTTTAGAAATTTCAATCGTCTTAGCATATGTTACACTTATCTTAATTTGTGTTTCAACTCGTTTTAGGAAGATAGTTTTTTCAAATAGGAAGTCAGATATTTTATTTAATTTTTTCCCGGTATAGATAATTTTTGATGTATCTGATATTATAATAATTCCAGGATATTTTTTTCGAAATGCCGATAACATTTCACCAATTAATTCTCTCTCAAGTCTTTTTACCTCCAATTCTGGCTCAATAACAACAGCATACATATGAATCGTTGAATTTGGTTTCACCAACATTTTATAATGATTTGTAAGAACACTTATTGAACCTAATTATGTTACAAAAAAAATAAATATATTGAATTTTTTTAAATCATGATCAAATTTGCAATAAGATCATGTATTTTTATGGTAAAATCTACCGTTATTTTCATAGAAAGTAAGTTGAGTCAAAAAAAATAGTGAATCTGAATGATACTTAAAGAGATGTGTGCGCAGATAAAATATATGATTTTAGGGATATGTGGAAAGTCCGCCAAAAAACGAAAAAGCCGCCGAAAATTAAATTAATAAAATTGACCCCTGTAAATACAAACGGTATATATAAAAAAATTAATTTTTAATTAACGCGCGAATTTTTAGTTTAACCATATGTCAGAAAAGTTGATTTTTGACGGGTTGGAATTCCACATGAATAAACCGACTGGCACGACTGCGTATTTTCGTTGCTAAAGCTATCAAACGAAGAATTGCAATGCACGATTGGTAGTTAAAGATGGAGTATAGAGTGGAAATTATTTTATTAAAATACATTTGATTATTTGTGTTTAAATGATTATTTAATTTTCGGCGAAAAATCCGGGGTACATAATTTTAGTTTTTACGTAAAATTAAAAAATGTTATTTTTCAGCAATAATCGTATTAAAGATTTAAAAAATTAATATCTTATGTTATTTTTGGATTAATAAGTGAGGATAAAACATGTGATAATTAAATTATTCGATTGAAAAATCAATACTTAATCCTTCATTAAAATATGTATTTTTCCTAAAATATTGTTCAATCATTTTTTTAATATTTACAATAGCACACTAATCAAATATAAATATGAACTTAGAAAAATATGTTTATAAATTATTTTAGCTAAAAAAAGTGGATTAATTAAAATTAACATATAGATTTGTATGTAAGGGACGTAACTAACACGCGGTGAGTTTGAAAATATATAGTTTATGTTTCAACCAAACGTTTAACAAATTTAATATCAAAATAAATCATATATATTTCGCCTTCAGATTTATTTTTAGAGTCTTGTTTAATTAATAGTTTTGGCCCAAATTACTCTACCAGATTGTTTTAATTTTATTAATAAATACATTGAGCATTATAATTTTTTTATATAATTTCAATTTAATTTATTTTATTTTTTAGTTAGTTGTGTTTAAATGAATGTAAAATTTTATTCAATATATTATTAAAAATATTACTAATTCATATGTATATTTAGATTTTAAAATAGTTCCTACTCAACATACCGATTCGATGTATATTAGAACTTGAGTCATGCTATTGTGAGATTATATCATAACCTGACTACTGTTTAGGATAGAAACAATGGATGAGATAATACTAGCCTACTGGAGTGTGTAAAAGAATGGTCTTTATTATATTTATAGAGTCAATAATCATACAATTGGTTGGTGTATATGAGAAAGAAAAATTTATTTAAATTAGTCTTTTATATTCAAAAAAGAATGGGCAGGAAATAATAATTATTATACAAAATAACGATGTAAAATTGATCCACCAACAACGACGTAAAAACCCATCGATTTGATGATTATTTACCAGTAATAGATCATGAGACAATATCCAAATCAAAATGTAAACTAAATATAGCAGAGAAGGTCCGCATCCATCTGTTGAGACCTTAACAAAATATCTTTTAAATAAATGTAATAAAAAACGAAAATATCCGAATTACGAACTCTGAATTTTTACTTTTGTATAGCTAGCCCCGGAGCATAGTAAATATGAAGAAAATATATTGCGCGCTTAACTCTTTGACCATGCCGTGTATTTTTTACTTTAATTTCCAGCCTAGTTGTTTTTGAAGTCAGCAACAACAAAAAGATTTGTCAGAGAAATTTTGCCATTTTGGTAGTAGACTATATACATTGTTCTATCTGTGGTTAAAGCAAAAAGAATCATATTGACTGTTAATAAAATTATATAGATCTTATAACGTTATGACAACAACATAAGAGTTTAAATGATGAAATACAATACATAAGGGTTATATAGGTGTGTTTTAGTTGTATAAAGGATTAAATGAATATGATTACTGTTTACCAAAAAAAAATTGCAGTTTATGCATAGTTTAATGGAGAAAAATCAGTTGCCCGTCTCAAGAAAAGATCCCACCCATAAGATTTAAATCGCCTACGAATACACTTATTTTGATATAAAAATAATGGATGAATCTATAATTTTTAGCCAACTATATAAATATCGAGAAAACGCAAACAAGCCCCACTGTTGTGCATTGTAGAGCGCGCACGCGCGTTGTATTATTTATAACAGAGATTTAGTTTAAACATCCAAAGCCTCGAATCTACCCTAAAAACAAACTTAATTTCAAGAATAGACGTATCAAAGTGGAGTAAGGTAAAATTCTAAGCTTTACCCCAATAATTATGCGTGATAAAACAAAATGTATGTTAGAATGGTAATGGATGGCAAAATTCTGCTGAAGATATCAATATATGAAATAAATGAGGAGAATATGTGAGGATTAATATTTACCGAAATGTTCAGGAGGTTCAGGCGCTTTTTGATGATACTAAATATTTAAAAACAGATTAATACTTGTTGTCCACCTCTAACGTCAAATTGACTTGAGTTTCTACTTGAAAATGTAGATCCTCGATATGCGCCGCCAGATTTTCGACCAGATCCCCCACGTCCTTTGTTATTATTGTTTTTTGGAAAATAAGACATTAGGATGTAAAAGATTGAAACTCTAAGGATTAAAAATATACGCCGCGATAAAATGCCGCCCGCAATAAATTATTTCATTAATATAATCATCTCTCGTGTCATTATAAATTAATTGAATTGAATTCGAGTTTAATTGAATTAAAATATGTAAGGAATAATTTAGCATTGTATTATAAAGCTATAAATAACAAAATATTTTGTGCGCATTTTTTAATCCTAGTTGTGTATGTGAGATTATGCATGTTTATTATATTAAAATCACCATTTAAATGTTAAGCTATGTTAATTTTTTAAAATTTGGGTAAAAACATCATCTGAATGAATTGGTGAACAAAAACGAAAAAAGAACCGTTGAAACTTAATTGTGACGAATGCTTTGGAAGATTAACTTTTTGTGTAAAATAAGATTATAATGTTTATATAATAGTAATATTTATGAGAGTGAACTTGATAAAACAAATGATAAGATTTGTAGGGATTAATTTTATTCCTTCAAATAAGTTCATGAAATATTTGATATATTTTTCCTCTTTTGGAGCTTTAATACTTTTCAGGTTTCTTGGTTTATCCTACCTCTAGCTTAATATAATCAGAAGCGCACGTGTTGCGACCACTGTCTTTTCCGACCCGCCTGAAATTTCTTGCCATATTGATATTAGATTGCGAAATCTTTAGTTTTTCGCTTTTTTTTAATAAAAAAATTTGAATTTTCTTTTCATTCAAACTCTTTCCGAGTGTAATGATAAACAATAAAGAAGCGTGAAATATGCATCTAAAAATATTTTTTTATATTTTGTTAGGCGTGTAAAATATTGTTGAGAGCCAAAAAAATAGAAAATTAGGCGTTAAAATGGTGTGCGCACGCTCAGCGCCTATTCTAAATATTATATCCTCAATTTATGTAAAGATTAAGGCTATCCAAAATTTCTTTTTATCCTTCGCGTAAGAATTGAAAACATAAAATAACTAAACAGGCATAATCAAAAATAAAATGCAGAAAATTTCATTAATGCTTGAGTTAAAAAAAAGTATTGTCTTCGTATTTAGAACGGCTAAGCAATGACTGATAACATACATTCCTCCCTTTCAGTTGCCACTAATCCGTAGAGCGGCCGGCATTCATGGCTAAAATAGAAAAATTCCAGCCAAACACTGAATAACTACCACAATTGCATCCCGAGCCTATCTTAGATTTGACTTAAATGGATATTTTTTGACATTAAGTGCAATTACATACGATTGTATACGAAATCGCATGAGTTAAACATCACCATTTTTAATCCTGGCCATATTTAATCACGCGTACATTTATTTGTTTAAAAATGTCATCTTTCTGCATGTCTAATTAAAATATTTGTCAATGTTCAAGCATTTCAAAAACATTATCATTATATTTCAAATTAATTTATAATTCAAAATTTAATTTTCGAACAAATTATTAATTTAGATATGTACAGTTATACTTTAACCTTTTTTTGTTCAATTGTAGATCACAACGAATTTCTTGCTTTTTAAAATATTTGACAGTTAAAGGGTTATGTTCGCGCATGTCATAACTTGTTTTATTTTCACATCTTATTCTTATTTAAATTCACAATAAAAATATAAGAATCTTTCTTATTTTTTAATCATTTACACATATTTCAAATTTAAATAACTAGAACAATCTAACGCAATATTTTTATCGATTATTATTTGTAAAACGAGAAAATCTTGTATATTTTTGGAGATCATTTTTAATTTCTGTTGTATTACAAGATTCAACAACTCGAATTATTATCGTATTTGAAATTCTGTAACCCCTTCGTTGAGTGGTAATTCGTGTACCGTCAATGGGCTGGTTGATTGTTATATCCTATTATAAACGTATTATTATGTTGAATATATCTCAAATTGTTTTGAGAAAAAGGAAAAAACAATATTTAACATTAGGTTTTGGAATTTTAATTGTCAATGCTCAAATTGCTGCACGCTTATAGTCTTGTATAATTAACGCCGAGGGATGTTGAAAATGACGTTGTTTAAGACTTAACAAAAATTGATTATAATATTCGATAAATCTACCTGCAAAAAATACTACGATTAATGATATTACAGTGCAATTAACTATCGTGTGGATTGTATAAAATTTCGCAAATCGCAATTGGTAGGCTTGAAAGGGGCCATTACAAAACGAATGTGTCGAGTTAGTCCGGAGATAAATATTTTTCTCAGTTGAAAATATAGCGCGCCAATTTTGAAATATTATGTCTGAATGCAAAAAAATGTTCACCATTTGTAGGCAATTTAAAAATTTTGAGGTAATACTAAGTTAAATCTACCAAAGATGGTATTAACGTGAGGTTTGAAGAATTTTTAGCTTTTTCAACAATTTTTTGCTCATTCCTACGATTTGAAGTGAGCCTATGGATGAAACAGAAGCATTAATTGATATTCTTGTAATTATAATTATATTTTGAGTTTGCGCATAAGTAACTCCTTAAACTGACTTTATATGAGCGACAATTTTCTTTGCTTCAATCTAACGGTTCATCGGGAACATGATCACGGTTCCCAAATGTGTCAATAACAATACCATTTGAAACATTACGCCTATCTGCGCACGACGCTATTTTTTAGATTCAGATCATATCTAAATAGTTTTTCCCCAAGTTATTTTTTATTTTTAATTTGTGAAATAATTGTGAACCAAAATTTTTTTTCCTCTGTTGCTTTTGATAAAGACTGCCTTGTTTTCTTAATTATTTGTAAATCGACGCACGGAAAGATTAACATAAATATTTGATTTAACATTTTTCATAGTTTTATAAGAAAAGAGTGTAATTTAATATTATTAAGATAAAATGTAACAATAAAATATGAGATACATCAATATGCGTTGAGCACCCTCAGCAATTATGAGCAACAAATTCAATTGAAGAATTACGGCCATTTTACCCAACCCACTCGACCTCCTTTTTTTAATTCAGTTTCATTAAATTAAATATTTCTTATTTGTTAATCTTTGATTTAAACGTAATAAATATTTTTATTTGTTAAAAAATCAAAATTTAAGTTTATTCTTTATTGATAAATGAAATATATACAAGTTTTATATCTAAAAGCTTTTTCTAAATTTTTTGCGCCTTTGATTTTATATCTTATTGTATACAATTTTAATAATCCTGCACAATAAAATACAGATGCATTTTACAAGGTTATGGTAAATTATTCACCGTGTTTGGATTGTATTTTGAGATGCCATGTTTGAAAATTAATTCGTAATTTTATTATATTTGTATTAAAATTAATACAAGCATTATTTTTAAATAATAGTTTCATAAAAATGAAATAATTAATAAAAATAAAACTTTCAAAAAATCGTTAGAATAGCCGTTCGGTTAAGAGTATTATATTTCCATACAATCATAACAATGGCATTTTACTCCCTAAATCGTGTAAATATTAACTGTAAAAGATGCTTAAGATGTTTAGAATGCTTATTTTTAACAAATTAGTTATATTTATTTATAATTTAAAAATCACTGATGCCTTATAAAATATAATTGGAAAAATAAAATTAGTCCTACATCTACTGAACCATAATAAATGCAAATTTATTTTAATTATAAAGCTTATTGATATTGATTAGCCATAAAATCAAATTTAATTATTCCTTGCATAATTCCGAAACTTCATATATCAGAAATAAACAATTCGTTTGAATATAATTTTTAATTTTTAAATTCTGTAAATTAACAGGTTTAAAATAATTGTTTAATTTACACGTGATATTTTTACATTGAAAAAAAAATAAAAAGGAATGATAATTTGAAAAAAGAGAATCTGGTTTAACATCATGCCACCGCGTCGCACGGCGTTAACAATGGCCTAGATTTGCTTGAACCGATGTAAGTTCTGTTTATTAAAATCTATGATCAAGCTATTTTATAGGTAAAATTCTTTCCTTTTTTTAACTATTTTGATCTTTTGAAAATTTATGGAAATATAAAATTTCGCCAACAAACTAAATGATGAAGATGCTCTAGAAAATAACTCTAGGTTCAGATAACCAATTAATAATGGAGCTGTTGTTAAAAAATTTTAATTACCATTTTATGAAATTTTGATGCTAGCATATTTTTGGTTGTGTATTTAAGAAATCAAGCAAAGGATTACATTCACAAGACACCCGAAATATACGGTGTTAAAACATACAAAATCTTTACGAAAATTAATAAGCGATATTTGAAATTTTAACAATTTGTAGATTAGAGGGCCCGAAATCGTCGAGTCCAAATCCTGGGAAAATAATTATTACCAAGGGCATCAAATTAAAGATGGATGGTTTTAAACTGAGTAAAAAGAATCCCTGAACGAAAAATATTATCGGTCTAGGTTCCAGGTAGAACGGAAACTACGTTACTCTTACTTACACGAACTCATTTTCTTCCAGGTTTGATCGTTATTGCAGATTGCTTACGCATTTAATGCAATTTGGAAAATTATTATACACATCAAACGACAAACCATTCCATTACATTACGAGACCCAGTAACTGGACCTCTCACAAATACAAATGAGGGGTCCTATAATGCTCTTAAACACAAAATTATACCTTTTAATAGAACATGTCTATAAAAACCAGACATTATATTATATTTTGTGCAAAAGTCAATTCCCCTTCACCCAGGATACACCTCGCCATAATGTAAGGTGATAAATATCAGCCGACAAAATTTTATTTTTATAACTTCAACGCCTTATTCAATAACTTTAATGTCTTACCGTCAACGTACAGAGTGTCAGAGCGTGGTTAACCTTCATTGATTTGTTATAAAACATATTTTTCCGCAAAAGCTCGGAGTTTCTGTTAACTTTTTAGTCTATTTTCCTTAAATTGTATAGCTTTTGATCATTTCCTAATTTATCCATCTTAGTAAGCATATAATATTTATATGCTAAGATTTAGAATATGTTATCGTTGACAGTAACACAAAAAAATATTTAAACGCCCCCCCCCCAATATTAATTTTTATGAATGAGGATTATCTAAAAAAGAGAGCCGTTTTATTTATGTAGAGATTTTCTCCCAATCTAGCAATCAATCCCCGGGGAATGTTTTTTTAGCTGTTGATCTGAAACGTTTTTTCCTACCTCCAGATGTTTTCTATATTTTATATATGAATACATTAGTTTCTGAATCCATATAATTGGAGTAATGATTAACAAATAGGTTCAATTGTAACCCATTGTTCCGACCTCAATTTATGAAGGTCAGCAATCACCGATTATTGTTGTTCCCAATGCAATAAATTTTTAGATAATTGGTAAATGTACTTCCGTAAACTGATTTTGGACAAGCAACATAAAGCCATTTTCGGGATTACCTTGCTTGACACCCCTAAAAATATATCCACACTCCAATACACGATCAACATTATGTTTTCTTTCATTTAAAAAAAAAATTCGTCGATCTCCATTTTTGTGTTTGCACCTTAAATTTTATAATTCAATATAATGAGATGGTATCGAGTACATACACATATCTCTAAATATAATTAAAGATTCAAATTATGAATAAATCATGATAAAATGGATAAGTTGGATACCGAATAAAATAGAGATAATCGATTACTATTTTTCGACAGAGTTCAAT
Source organism: Henneguya salminicola (assembly GCA_009887335.1). Lineage (NCBI taxonomy): Eukaryota > Metazoa > Cnidaria > Myxozoa > Bivalvulida > Myxobolidae > Henneguya > Henneguya salminicola. The sequence goes on from SGJC01000523.1 coordinate 15,354, forward strand.
CTTGTTACATAATTTTGTGCCAAAACTTTCTTCCTAGCGGATTAAAATAATGTTTTGACAAAATGAAAGACGATTTTCATCAAACCATACCGTCCCCCCCCCCATCTCCATTTATTTTTATTTTGTAGTTGATGCAATACCATCTATACTCTATGATTTTTTGCCCATGAAATAATAACCTGCTTACTTTGTAGATTTTTGGTACTTTTGCAAAATCGCCTCATGTATTTTTGTAAATTCGTGATTTTGAACGTTCGATTTTTTTTATAAAATTTTTACAAGATGCTTTGTTATAACACAGTGTAGTTTTTATGGTGTGAAAATTTATTAATTTTCGGAATTAAATTTATTTTTAACCACTCGTAACACGAATGTTTGGTGTGCAATGTTACTGCATATTTTTGTAGAGATCACCGTATTCTCTTAAAATGCACAACAAAACTTAATAAATTTATTAAGAGCATGCGCATATTGTATTTTTATTTGCCTTAATATGTCACGAAAACTTAGTAAAATACGGGACTTATTAGTTGGGGGGGGGGTCAAAAGATATCATTTTTGATGTTAGGCAATTTACAGACAATTCCCTACACTAGGCTGAAATTCGATAAAATAAATGTATTCAGCATCCGTAATTTGTTTTAGAAGGAGGGAAAAACCGCAAGCCCATTGCTTATATGTAGAGAAAATAGTATATAAAAAAACTAATCCAGATTCAAAGTCTACTAGTAGTTTAGGTATTGGACTATTAGGTATAAATAATTGATGTTAATTATAATAGAAACGTTTAACCTACGCTTGCTAGATATTTATAAAAAAATTTTAATGATAAATAATCCTAAAAAAAAAAAGACTTCAGGAAAGGCTTCTTTAAGTAACAGGCAGTCCAGTCCGTATAGGTTAAAAAAATTTGAATTTGCTTGATTAATCTATTTATGTAATTATTATTTAAAACGAAAGATTTTTACAACAATTAACACAAATAAATTTATCAGAAAGACTCATGGCTTTATCTCCCATTATGCCTTTTAAATATGAAAAATATAAAAGAGAGCCATCAGATACTCCAAATCCTCAACCATGAAAATTTATCCTAGAAATATTTCTTAGGTGGTAAAAAAAATGAAAGGGCTTTCAGAATTGCCATCACATAAGATGCTCTGATCGACACTCAACGCGCTAATAATGTGTTAATTAAAAAAAATTGGCTGGATGATGGATGCAATACGACTCCTCATCCATTTTTACGCGCATGCTCGCACTCTATTCGTATTTTGTTTCTTCAAATGTTTCTATTTCGTAAAATATAATTATATTCTCAATATATTTATTTATAACGTTATTCTCAACTATTTTTAGAAAATTTGGCTTAGTTCTTGGTGTATTGGAAACATCATGCCATTTGCGCATGCTAGCAAAACTGTAGGGGCGGGGGGCTATTCTACATTTGATACTAAAATTCATGCTTATTTTATTAAGGCGTCATTTAAAGATAAAATTTAATCCTGGAATATTATTAAGTGGTGAAACTCAGTTGTTGTTTTCGGCAAAAAATTGTTTCTTAAGCGTTATTTATTTTTCGAATAAATGCTTTTAGGTGTATTAAAGATATTAAAAGAATTTAATTTGACGTACCGTTTCAACCAAGAAGGGGGCCAGAGAACCATGTTTCTTTCCTATTTTTTTTAACTGTATTTAATAAAATCGATTATAAAAGAATTAAAAATATAAAAGTAATCAGAAGCTAAAATTGAGTCTGAAAAGGGGGGAAATCGTAAAATGGCCATTAAATTGTTAAGAAAAATCATTCAAAGAAGGAAAATGTGAGCTTATTTTCTTCGTATCGTCCATATTTGATCAGATTATATCTTTTTGAACAAAAAACTAAACCAAATAAAATAGCAAAATTAAATCATCATATCAATTAATAATGCAAACAACCGATTAAAATGCGTAAAATAAACATAGAAAAAATAAAAAATAATTACTATAGTACTCTAACCATAATCAAAGTAATAACTATGAATTAAATAATAATAGAGGGATTCCTATAAAACAAATAAAATATGAATTGCCGAATGCGTGCGAAGACGAACGAAGAGATAAAATCTTTATTTATTAAAATTTATATGGGTTTTTGAGGCATGAAAATATTAAAAACCTATTTTTGGTCTATTCATAACCAAAAGTGTATATTACTAGACCCTCCAAATAGTAATAATTTAGCCATATTGAAAGATAATGTAATTACTTTTATAGGTAAATAAAATTTTTTATTTATTTAGATCAAGATGAATTTGAATTTTATAAATCAAATGTTGTGTCAACATACAGCTTCTGCGCATATCTAGGTGCTTTTCCAGTTACGACTAAAAATTCCATAAATTACTATTTTATGTTTGTTAGCTCTGCATTTCCGATTGGAACTTTTATTGAAGCTAAAATCTATAAAATAACAGAAGTAATAATAGTTATTAACGTAAAAAATTAAACCGTTAATAAATAAGTGCGACCCCCAACAAATATTAATTTGTTCTGAAAAAACGACAACATTTCCAGAAAATCTCCGTGATATTTTTGAAATTGGCCGATTAATTACAAACGGTCGTTTTTATTATGCTGTCGATACGTCAAAAAATATTTTTTTTGATTTATCGCTACCTTTTGACAAAACTCGTGAATTTTCAACCGGCCGAAATTTTTTTCAATGGTATAACAAAATTTTTATATTTGTAGGAATCGTGGAATGATAATTCCATGGCGTCAATTGAATAACGACTATTATAAATGGATTTGCCCGATTATTAATGGATCAATCGATATTCAATCAATTGATATACCAGCGAAACATGTGATTGATACTCAATTACCGCCAGACCAAATTTTTTCCAATCTTAAAATGTATCATTTACAAAAATCGCAATCGATTCATAACCTTCAACTTAATTCGTCGGTTCAACTAAAAATTATTGTTATTTCTCGATTGAGCTGGGTTCGTGCAGGTGCCAGATTATTAGTACGGGGATTAAACGACGAAGGGTTTGTTGCTAATTTTGTTGAGACTGAACAAGTTAAAATTACTTTATAAATTAAGGCAATTCAATGCGATCATATTATTTCGTGTTTTACTCAGATTAGAGGGTCTATTCCCCTTTTCTGGTCACAGAATGGACTTTCTGTAGTTTCGCATAAATTTGAATTTGATCGTTCTCTTCCATCAACTTCTAAAGCTTTTCTAAAGTATAATTTAAAAAAACATAAACAGGCACTTCCAACGTCTTACGAAAGATTACGGAAATATTATCATATGCAATTTGTTAGGGATAAAAAAAGACGAAGGAATGTTGAGTAAAAATTTTAAGGTAATTTTACATTTAAAAAAAAGGTCATGCGCGATAAGCTTTTAGTTGGGCAAAATATTAAAATGCATAATTACGATTTTAACGCGTTTTTTAATATTAATAATTTGGATTCCCTATGGGCAACGTTACCCGGGGTAAAAAAATTCGTCCTTGATAATTATTTTTATGTTGCCGTGTATTTTTCTGTTTTTAATTGAAGAAACACTCCAAATAAACAACTTATAGTTAGTACACAGACAGGGGTTGTCAGAACTAATTGTGTGGATTGTCTCGATCGAACTAATGGGTTTCAATCGGCGTTGACTTTAATGGTTCTTTTGTTATTCTCACTAATACTAGACCCTTGAGTTTCAAATGAAAGCAATGGGTATTTTCAATATTAGTCAAATGTCACTAAAAAGGCTACATGAAATTATTAAGGGTATGTGGGTGATAAACGGAAACAATTGTAGTCGTAATTATGCTGGGACAGTAGCATTGGAAAAAACTAAAGGGAACGTGACCTCAATGTTGAGGGATACACGTACAAGCATTAAACGAGCTTTTATGAATAATTTTTGGGATATAAAACGAAATTCTTCGATCACTCGTCTGTGTAATATTAATCAACCTATATATTTGTTTCATTCCCAGTATGCGTCTATCGGTCTTTCCTCTCTACCCTCAATATTAAAAACTAGTTCTCGTAGAATTTAGTTGCTTTATTTAGTCTGCCCCAATGAACTTATTCTTGAACTAATAAAAAATTCTCATGATTTTATTGATCGAAAAGATTTTAAAATTTACATTGGAACATGGAATGTGGCGGGCGGCTGTGAACGAGTCCCCAACCTCTCTCTATTTTTTAATAAAAATATTCAAGATTGGTTACTTGATTCACCTAAATTGTTTCCTCAATACCTTAACTCTAATGTTGACATAAACATCGAGTCATTCACTTCCGATATAATAGTTGTCGGTCTCCAAGAGATGGTTGATTTGACGGCCTCTAATATTTTGTTGTATAAGTATTTTTATCATCTCGCATTTATTTAAAGTGATCAGCAAATTGCATTATGGACTCGATTCTTGAAAAATTTAATTTCAAGAGATCATGAATATGTTTTAATAAGTTCAACCCAATTAGTCGGAGTCTCTTTATTTATATTTTCGCTATCTATCCATGTAGATCATATCACGTAAGAGATTTTGATTCTATTTTAGAGAGGTGTCTATTTCATCAGTTAAAACAGGTCTTGGGGGAACGACAGGTAACAAGGGTGGTGTAGCGATTAGTATGAAATTGTATGCATCTAAATTGTGCTTTATTTGTTCGCATTTTGCTGCTGGAAATAGTCTAAATAATCTCAATCAACGCAATCAAGATTATATTGATATTTGCGATCAATTATCTTTTGATAGAGATGCTACCATATTCTCTCATGATATCGTTTTTTGGCTTGGGGATCTTAATTATCGAATCAACCTACCGTATGAAGAAACACGATATTTTTCAACAAAAAATACTTTGCGCGTGCTCTTAGATCAAGATCAGTTGCTTTTTTGTCAATCAAAAAAAAAAGCCTTTACTGACTTCAAAGAAGGAGTGATAAAATTTCCTCCTACCTATAAATACGATTATAACTCTGATCGATATGATAGTAGCGATAAATCAAGAAGTCCTGCTTATACTGACAGAATTTTGTGGTGGGAATCTTCTAATTGTCTTTTTCAATTCGGTAATCTCGACAATTATATCACTTCTCAGAAAATCCAGTAACACAATTATTCTATGGTCGAACTGAAGACTCAATATCTGATCACCGGTAAAGAATATTTGTATCATTAAATAGTCCCGTGTGTTCTTTATTTAATGTCCCCATTAAAACTCCTAACTATAAAAAACTTTTCCATCTTTACACCGATATTTTAGATAAAGCTACCTTTGGACAACTTACAATATTATATATCATGAAACCTGATGGGGAAGGAAGCATGCGCGTTGAGGATATTTTAATAGAATTGCAAAATATAATATCCGGATTTGTTTTCTATCGGTAATGTTCCTCTACCTTCTTACCTCAGATTAGATCGAAACATTATTGCACTTACCTATCCATGTGTAAGAGACATTTCTGGACTTCCCGAACAACTACGTTTTCCAGTGAGTCTATTGTTAGGTTATTTCAGGGCGTAGTATTAATTTTAAAAATAATTCCATCTGTTTATTTAAAAGATCTTGAAAAACTAGTTTTAGAGAACATTAAAAATTTGTCAAAAATACAACACAAAAGAAAGTTATATTTATATTCTTTATACTTCAGAGAATCTGATTTAATAAAATTTGATAGGATTATTTCTGATAATATCCAAGAGCTACCAGTAACTTCATCTTTACCAAATGTATATGAGTATTTTGTCAATCCTTATCATTCTTTAGTTTCAACCCAGATGTAGATGTATTCGATGTATTTAAGGATTTGAATCTTGGGTAAAACCTTCTCTCATTAATTAGGGATAAAAAAATAGGTGATAGTATTTTTTACCCTTCTTTTGAAACTAATACTAACACACTTTCCTCTCTGTATTTTTTTTAAATATCTATTTCAGAAGTGAAAATATTTCTACCAAAGCGATCCATAATCAATTTAATAATGAAACAATATTTCAAAAAAATCTCACGTTTCTCTTATTTTTATCACCTATAATAGGAGCATGTTGAATGTTTTTGATGAAACGCATGACGATACTTTCAAATTTATTCATCCCCCTCAAATATTCAAAATTAGTTCTGAACAAGATCTATTTAATCATGATAACGAATTTTAGCTAAAATAGTTTTTTCTTGCTTAATTTTTTTATCAATCTTAAAGCAAAAATTCAATGTCGCATTTCATTGAAATAATCACATTAAATTATCATTAATCTCTTTAAATATTTTCTCAAATTGTATTCGGTTTTGAAAAATTTCAATGCCCATGAGGAAACACCCCCCACCCTATTGCTTAGACACCGATAAACGAAATAGTTAGGTGTAAAATTATAGCTATATCATCCACACGACTACTTATTTCTACACATTATCTACTTGGAAATTAATAAGCCGCCATTTTCCTGCCGAATGGAATAGTCAAAAATTTATCCACAAAATATTGGGGAAAAAATCAATAAAAAATTTCTCATGTTCGAAATAGAACTATATTTTTCATTTTCTATAATTTAATAAGGCAGAATTTAGTATGAAATATTAATATCCAGTATCCATTGCTCGCATAAAAGATAGATTGCACTTTTTTTCCCTCAGATTAAAAAAAGTACCTTTCGTTTATTTTTCATGCCACTATTTCTTAATTTTTATATTGTCTCTGATAACACGCATAGGTTCTTTGTGGTAAAACTTAAGGATTCGTTAATACAACAGTGTGGAACTTTATCCAAATCTGATATATATATCAGAGAATTATGAACTGTCCTTGTATGTTTTTTACGTTCTAAACAGCAAAATGTGTGTTGATTTAAAATTATAGGTGCCATAGAAGCTTTTTTTTATCTATTTAAATAATTAATTACTAAAGACAAGATAAAAAATGGCAATGTTAACTTATTACAAAATACCAAAAATTTGTGTTGTTACGGTAAGTAGCAATGATACTGCCTAACAAGAATGAAAAAATAATTCAAGAAACAATAGTAAATATTTTTTGAAACATTGGATAAAATGAAAATTGAAAAAAGCTATATTACTCTCCACGTCTTTACATACAGCTAATTGGCAAAAATTTTTGCTATCATTCAACATTAAATTTTTTAAATAAGATAGATAATAAAAATAGTAAAATTAGGCTGGTATTAGATATAGGGGTTTCATAATAATTGAAGCTTTATATACAATAAAAAAATGCCGCCTTATTCTCTTTCAAAACAAATTTCTTAAAACGACGAAGAAATTCAATAAAATTTTTTGCCATTTTCAAATTGTTTTGATTGCATTTATAATTTCTTTGATATTATTTGAATTTATCGATTTTGTTTTGATATTATAAATGGAAAAAAACCTTCTTTTTTTTTTGTACTCGGCCTGGATGTGTAAAACCTTATTGGTCTCTTTCGAGAGGGGCTTCACGGTCCCCCATTCTGCCCATGCAGACGCCAGGTAGGCCCCACTGGTATGATTCAGCGGTAGTGTGGGGGTCTCTCGGTGGAAAAAAACCTTCGATTTATAAATTAGTTGAATATTGGAGGAAGGAAAAAAATCAATTAAAAATGATGTCATCCATCAACGATCTTATGTCGGTCGTTACTTATGTGAATTTAGCAATTATATGATATTAATTTATTATTCCATTGTTTTTTTAAATGAATGGTGATTCAGAATTAAATATACCGACTGTTGATGGGATTCTTAGTTTAAAAAAATATGACCGTTTTTTTTTGTCTTGAATTACAAAAAAGGAATTTTGGTAAATCTAATTTTTCGGACGTTTTCCCCGCCATTATTTCTCCATAACTTTAATCACATTAAACTACTGACAATAAATTTATCTAAAAATACAATTTTTTTTTCATCAATCAACAAATATTGTCTGCAATTAAGATATCTGTTTTCAAGTATGACTTTGCGCCATTTTGAGGTTTCGAACAAAAATTTATCCTTTTAAAAAAACTCAATTATTTTACTACATTTTGAATTGTTTACCTAGAAGCCTTAATTAATTAGCAGAATTTATACAATTTTTTTTGTTATTCTCTTAAGAGGAATAGATACCTCGTCCGATATACATGGATATATTCACGCACGCGTGTCAGTTTTGATTTTTGGTATATTCGCATATTGCTGATATTTTAACTGATATATACAAGTGTATAAAAAAAACCACTGCTTTAATTAATATCTAGATTGCTAGATATTTATCTTATGGTTTTTCTGGAACTCGTGTAGCAAATACTCCGCAAGCGGCAATTGTGCAACTATTTTTTTTCCTTATGATGCTCATAATTTAAAATATAATAATATTATTTTTAATGTTTTAAGACATTAATTCTGCTAATTAAAAATAAAATTTTTATTATGTACGGCGCAATCCCATTTTTTCTTACATAGATTCTGATCATCTGAAGGGGACGGCATCTTAGACTCCAACTAAATAAGAAACAAGCCAAGCATACTGTTACAGTTGCAAGATACCCAACTAGGATTTTTGATTCTAGTATCGGTTAGGCCCTGTTCAAAATGAAGCTATTTCGAATGTATTTGAAAAATCAAAAGACATTAAGGGAATTTAGTTTTCCCATTATTTTTCCATTCTCCTCCCTAAAAATCTGATGGTTATTTTTCCGACCAGTCCCTGAATTATGCGCCTCAGTCGTCACCACCAAATCTTTACAGTTAAATTAATTAAAAATAATAGGAAATAATTAAATTTTAAAAATCCAATTTTTGGTATAAAAATCCCTTCTGGTTTTTATGCTATAGGGAAATAGTGGCAATTAGTAATGAATCCATATATTTTATTTAAGACCGTTGTTTATTAAAATTGCGCTGATTTTATCCAAAAAAAGCTAAAAATAAAAAAATTTGCGAAATTGCAGTGGAATTTCAGGAACAATATTCCCAACAAATGGTTGTTATTTCATTTATTGGTCGGCGTGGTTAACTTTCATTTCATGAAATGGGATATTGTAAAGAAAAGCTTAGATGTAAAAAAATAACTTTTTAATATTTTTAATGGGACATCAACCTACGCAAGATGGATGTTGATAATGGGGCTTAGATTCTTTAATATGAATCTTATTCTATGTATAAATAGATAAGTTAAAATACGAAACGGGGTTTAGGCAGGAGGCAGCACAGAATAATCGGAAACGAGTTCGCATTTCGAGTCTGCGCAACCAATTGTTTCGAAGCTCGATGCAATTTTTGTTAGCGATAAGTCAATTTAGTATATATAATAAGAAACTAAAATATTAAACATGTTGGTACTTTTCGGTTATACGATCCGTTTTAAACTACCATATTACCACTCATAAATAAAATGATTGAACCCGGAACGATAGAAAGCTCAACAATTATAATAAGCGGCAAATTGAAATCCTATACTAAAATAGGGAATGACAAACGATACAAATACTTAACAGTAAACCACAGCAAGAATTTCGCAGATCCAATAAGCGGAGCTCATACACAAACGATCGAGAGAACATGGGGATCGGCCAAAGAGGGAAACAAGCGCAGAAGAGGAACGCATCGTCATCTTTTG
>SGJC01000524.1:0-13912 GCA_009887335.1 Henneguya salminicola
TTAAAACCAATCAACTGTTCATAAAGAAATCATTTAGGAAAAAACTAATCTGAATATAGATGTAAAATAAACATTTAATGAGTAACATTTGAAAAATATGTAAACAATGTTAAATTTGAAAGAAGTTCAGAACAATTGATTCATAACTAAATTTGTTTAAATTTACATTTTTGTTTTGGAGATTTTACACTTATACAAGGTGTTGATTTTATGATCGCCATTTTAATTAAAAATATGAGCCGCAAAATGCGGGGGCTATTATTGTAAAGTTCAACCGAAAATAATCATAAAATTTAATTTTATCTTTCAAAACGGGATATTGCAACAAAATTCAGTTATAAGATAAAGCGGCCGAAGATTAACGACAACAGAATAAAAAATGTCAATAAATATTTATGATTCGGTTGCCATTTTTTTGAAGTCAATTATACAAAAGGAAATGAGAAACAAAACTAAAAATAATCAACCACCTAGAACTTTCGATTGAACTATCTTCAACAATCTAGGTTTCCTTTTTTATACAAACGATAAAAATCCAGATAAATTTTTTATATATTATGATTGAATCAATTATTTGCACGTTTAAGATTCAGACATATTAAAGATGTCAATTTTCATAATCTTAACGAGTTTACATGTATCAAACACGATACTAGTAGTGCTAATATATTTAGTCGAAAATATATCCGTGGATAAAAATTATAACAAAACGGTTATATTTACAGAAATTAGTGATGGAATTTTTTTGATCATGTCGATTTTTGAACGCAGATAATTATTAATTTAAAATTAAAGGATTTTGCGATTGAAAGAATCTCAAAAACATAATTGAATAGCACGAGCGTACATGGTATAAGATTCTGCGTGTTAAATTTGAAAGCAAGAGAAAAATTAATTGGATGCTATCTTCGGAAATTATTGGAAAAAACAAGAATTGGAGTAAAAAATTATCCGAACATCGATATACCTGAAAAATATTAAAAAGTGCCGCTCTTATCAACATCTCATAAAATAGATAATTTTGAGGGAAAACAATTTCTTAAGATCAAACATATCTGAAAAGGAATTAGCATGGCCCCTGGAATTCCGCGATCGATTTTTTAAGATCTCGCGTTGAATTACTTCGTTCTCTACATTTTAAAATCGATAAAAACAGAAAATAAAATTAGTTATTAAAATCAACTGTATTTCGGTTTAATTTAATTTCATAAGGAAACGAACATGTTATTTAAGGTACTAAAACATAATTCTCAAATTTCTTTGATAATTTTCCATCCGTTTTTTACTGGCTGTTGTGTAGTGAACAAAAACTTTACTATTATTGGCGTGTGAACAATATTCAGACTACAACGCCGTACAATGTTCTGATGGTTTACTAAATCTGAAATGGTATAAGTGGCAGTGGAGTTCATCACACCGAAGACTTGCGAAAAAACGGCAGTGATATTAATTTATCCAATGAAGCTAATAATGTTTTTTTAATGTTATGGAGTACTTTTTGGCTTTCCTTAATTTATAAAAATTGTTTTTATGGTGAAAAACGATAAAATTGTGCGGAGTCTAACGATTTCCCTATTATTAAAAAATGCCGAATTCCGCTCTAATCTACAAACTGCAGAATTTCGGAGGTATATGGGATTTAAGAATCTTGTTATAGACCAGAGCATATATGGTACAATTAAAACTATTTTTTGTGTAATTTAATACAAAATTAGCTGTTAAATTTTCTATATTCTTATGATTATATTTTGTTAATTTTCTGATTATTAATATCTACACGTCTAGAATGTTAATATTTTTTTCACCAAATCTAAATTTGGAATTGAGATTTTTACTGTGTAATTCTTGTAATTTTATGATTCGACTTTTTAAACACGAGTGTATGATATATTTTCACTTGAAGATTAACATAGGAATAATTTTATTCAGATTTATTATTATCGTAAAATAATAATAATAAATAATAAAATAGGGTGGCTGAATAATTGTAGCCCAGGAAAATAACATCGTAAATCAGGTTCTCTTGATAAAACTAAGGCGCAAGCGCCATCCCATTTTTGTCACATATAAATGTCAGAATCGTGGCGAAAAGAATTAAAAAGTAACGCACTCTAAATAAGTATAGAATTGATAGCGGAGAAAGAAAAGGCTGACCAAAGTAAAAATTATAAAAAAATAGCATTGTATTGTGAAAGTATAGGCAGATTATTATTCGAAAATGGTAATTTTAAAGTATATTATATAAGGATTTATAAAAGAATCAATTGAACAATTTGAAGAGCAGGCGCAGATATTTATGCGACAGAATAAAAAATTAGATCTTGCCAAAACATATCATATTATATCAGACGTTTATGCTGATAGTGGAGATTTGGAATTATCATTGAAATTCGCACTTAAATATAATAATATTTCAAGAGATGAGGGTTCATTCGCCGAAATTCAACGAGCTACTGCTACTCTCGGGCGTATTTATTATCTAATGGCGTGCACTTTAGAAAAGGAGCACGAGCGCCATGATTATCTAAAAAAAAGTCTCGAGTTTTATAATTTGAGTCAAAGTACGGTTGAAACATTATGTGGGACTGTGCCTAAAAACGAAATAGTTGAAATGCGAGCTTGTTTGTATTTAAATACAGCCATTCTCTATGAAGAATGGAATCAAATAGAACAAGCTGAGATTAAATATCGTGCATGTGCTTCACTGTCTCAACAATGTCAATCCCGGGATACTGAATTGAAAGCCCTCATTGGTCTCTCAACACTCAAATATAAGCGCTTCGAATTTGATGACGCACTTTTATGTATGTACGAGTGCCTGAGATGTACTACAAGGACTAAGGATAAAAGTCTAGTAATTGTAGCGAACATTTTGCATGGAAAAGTATAGAATCCCTTGTAATTTAAGATAAAATTGGGTCAAGCTAAATTTGAGGAATCAGTTCAGATTTTTAAAAATTGCTATCAAAACATTCACTTAACAACTGATAATTTAGAAGAATTTAAATTATACTCGCGCCTCGCCATACATGGAATGTACGCTTCTCGCCAAATTTCTAGTGCTAGTTCCCTAAAAATTCGTGCACTTTTGTTTCATAAAATAGGGAAAATTCTTTATAAGTGCGAATCTTATAAGTTAGCCTTAAAATATTTTACTGATGAATTAAACACAATAAATAATAATAAAATGAATGACAATGATGTTTTATCAGTTTATAAATCAATAGGTGATTGTAATTTTTATATGAATAATTATGATGAGGCAATAATTTATTATAATCGATGTGTGTCTCTCACTAAAGATGATTTTGAATTATCCAATATTCATCTTAAACTAGGGAATACCAAGGAAAAATTAAATTTTTGTTTCAACCTTGTTTATGATTCATACAATCAAGCCTATCAACATGCATCAAATACATCGGTTGTGTATCTTAAGTACATAATCATGAATAATATTAAAAATTTACAAGAAAAACACTGTAAATCCGAGTTACTTAAGAAAACACAGACAATTATGAACGATATGGATTCCTGTTTTAGCGAGCCAGAGTCGGAGTGTGTCGTTTCTGATATAGATATAGAGGAAGAGTTTGAAAAATTCACTGATGCTAAAGATCAACAAAGGACTACAATAAAAGTTATGCCTAAAAAATTAACAGCTAATCCTAATCGGAAAAATGATCTAGGAGAGACCCTTTTACATGTAGCCTGCATGAAAGGACATAAAAATAGAGTCGTGGAATTGATCGAAAACGGAGCAGATGTTCATATTAGAGATTTTTGTGGCTGGCTACCTCTGCATGAGGCTTCTAATCACGGGCATGTTGATATTGTTGAAATTTTGCTAAACCATGGATCATTTATAAACGATCGAGGTGGAATCAATTGTGGTGGTGTCACGCCATTAATAGACGCAGCCGATAATCTCCACCTCGATGTAGTTAAACTTCTTATTGATCGCGGCGCAGACCCTTCGATTGCCGATGATCAATGCCGAACAATTTTAAGTGTCTTAATTGAAAAAGTTGACACGATCGGCCACGATGAACGAAAACAACTCAACGAAATAATTAAAATAATACAATCACGAGCGAATAATGTTTATATATGCCCTATTAATAAGCCAACCGAGGAGCATCCGAAACCTATAAAAAAATCTAAACGACTTGATGCGATTTCTGACGATCGTATACCTCTCCTCGTTGCTGCTTCTACATACGATAAAAACAGCCCTAACTCTAAGTTTTACGAATCTTCAATAATAGACTCAAAAGGTGTGCGGGAACCCCGTATTTCGGATGAGAATACAGTTAGCCGGGTTTGTCGACAAAATCGTAAACGCATTACCGTGATCTCAAGTGATGACGAGACATTAGTTCATACGTTTGATTCAACTGATCGTTTTGAGGATGCGCAAACATTTTTGCCTTTGCCCCATTCTTTCGTTGATAATAATTCATTTATTCACTATAAAATTATTCTTAAAGATGAAAATAGAGTATTGAGTTGTAGTTTAGATGCATCACAAAATAGTTTAGCTATAAATTTAATAAAAGAAATAAACAAGGTGACACAAAAATCAGATTCTGAATATTATAATGTTTTTCTTATTGATTCAAATTCCAATCTAATTTTTCCATATATGGATCTTAATCATGTTTACCTTAATAATATGAACATAGAATGTTATGAAATAGCAGGTCTAACATCAACACAAATATACACAAAAATTTGCTCGACAATAAATGAGAAACCTTTAAAAAGAGTGATTAAATATCTATGCGAACAGGACATAAACGAATCTTTAGGGATTTTAAGTATAACTCGTTTTACACGTGTAATGGCAGCTTTTTATTATACTTTATTGGCAATTAGTATTACAAGATTAGATTTTTCGTACACACAAATTTATGACAACGATTATTTTGATTTTATTTCCAACATCTTACCATATTTCAATAATTTATCGTATCTTTCTTTTAAAAATGCTGATTTGTCTCTTATAAAATTGCAAAAAATAACCAATTTTTGTGAGAATAGTCCTTTTTTATTAAATCTCACAGATCTTGACATGAGCTTTAATTGTTTGAATGATGATGCGACTAAGTTATCGGAAATTATACTCAAATTCGCTGTCAAATGTCCTAATTTGTGTCGCTTATATGTTTCTTATTGCCAAATAGAGGATTTATTTGATCCCTCATTTTCACTCATGTCATATATGCAGGAAAATTCCAAATTAACTACTTTTGACATATCAGGCAATATTTTACCTGAATCTCAATTAAAAAATATGTTGAATAATTTCTTGCCATGGAATAAATATGATTCTATTTGTTTATCAAACATTAGTACATCATATGATATATTATTACCTTTTTCTTTTTTTATAAATATGTCTAAATGTACTGTTTTACGCTTAAATATATCCAACAATAATTGTTCTCATAGTTTTTTCTCTCTTTTTTCCTCTCCTGATTTTCTTCAAAATATTGTTGAATTAAATATATCAAATACTAATATGGATTCTTCTTCTATTTTTCTCATACGTAAAGAATTTTCAAAATTTGCTTCTCTTCAATCTTTATTAATGTTTGATAATCCTGAATGTTTCTCCTCTTTTGATGAATTATTTTATTTCATTAATTCATCTCTTTTATGTAAATCTCTTTTATATCTTGATCTATCAAACACTGTCACACTAAATATTGATTCCGATTGTTCATTATCCCCGCCTGTGTCTTTCAATCTAATTGTTCATCCAGATGAAATTAAATTATCAAAAATTGTAATGAATCATAATAAAATATCAACAGAATCCCTTCATTTTTATATGAAAAAATATAAAGTTGATTGTTTTGCCTACAAAATACACAATAAATTATGTTCTTTACAACTTATAGATTAGTTTATTTATAGTTTATATTTAATTATTAAATGTTTGACAATATTTTAATACAACAAATAGTTTTATTTAAGTATTTTTCAAAACCAAAACCATGACAGCATTCATGTCTATCTCTGGTCAATATCTATCATGTAATTTATGAACTTGGTTGAAGTTGAACACTTAAAAGACAATATTTATCCTTGGAAGTTGAAAAAAATCGAATTTTGTCTTAGGCAGGATGAGCACCACTGTCTTTTAGCGGGAAGGGGAGATAAAAATTCCAATGGTAGTGTTGGGTATCCCTTATTAAACATCTCAAACCATTTATTTCCACTAGGGGTGGGATACCTTGTGGAAATTGTCTTGCGGTGGGATAAAACTCAACGTGTCTGATAGGGGTATATCTGAGCAAAATTTTGAAAACAGCGAAGATTTGAAAGAATATAAATTTCCAACTTAAATGTTAAATGCTTAAACGCATATATCATAATTTTGAGAGCTTAAGACCACCGGCAAGTTGTAAGGTATTGGTATCAGTAATCGTAATACAAATCATTATGATTTAACATTTCATGACTTCTCGCTAGGGTTTTGACGGGTTGCCGACTGCGCGTGCGTTGGGTTAACTAAATGGCAAAGCCTCCCATTTCCAAATACAAATAATATAGGCCGTTGTGTATTTTTTTTTAACTGAAACTGGCTAATATTGTGGTAGGATCAATTTAAAACGAGAATTTACGCTAAAAAATAAAAATCTACATAAATTATTTTTTTTGCTTTTTGTTTTTGTTTTTGTACATAGTAGATGCCATGTCTTTTTCCCAGCGACTACAGAAAATTTTATAGATTTCAAGACAGCATCGAGCGTCTTCAACAGAGCAATGGGTATTTTTTTGAATTTGACGATCTAAATATCTGGAAGAAAGAGATTTCAGAGAAGGACGAGATGAATTTTTATTGACTCTTAGTGGTTTATATAAGCTAGTGTCTCTAATATTCTTGCTGGGATGAGTAAGTCTTAAAATCTATCTATGTAAAACAAAATTTTACGTTCAGATCATTATTGAGGGAATGCCCAATGATTATTTTACCTTTTATCAAACTGGCTACTTTTTCTTGTACTTCTTTGAATGATGGTGCTAAAAATGTGGCATAATTTTTTTACCCCCTATCAAGAGGCTAGGAATGACCCCACTGAATTGAGTGCGATAATCAAATATAGGTTCAGAAGGAGCAACAAATGTATCATAAATTACATTTCCCTCAAAATTCAAACATGAAACACGAGCCAGCATACTTTCCTCGCCGATACAACCAACGCCTACCATCTCACAATCCAATGCAACTATCTTATTCGTCCTAATTAGGTGAAATTTTAATACCTCTTAGGTTGCGTTTTAGAAGGTAATACTTGTTCTTCGTTTATATTATTGATCCTTTTTTGTTTTTTGTTTTTGTATTTTTTAAAATTTCTACAATTAATCAATTTTTGTGAACTTTTGAGTAGATTTTGTTTGAATTGATGATAAATCCTTAATTTAATAAATAATAAAATACAGCTATTGATTTCCAATTCTTTGAAAAATCGTCCGAGGAAGAAGGGTACCCAAAAAAAGCAAATCTATTCTGGATACTCATGTTTCAATTAATCAAGCACTGCGCGTGCGCTATCCAAAATTCTACAATTATTATATTCCGTCACATTTACTGACAACTAATTTGACAGTTAAATTTATTTTAAATTAAAGAAATTTTTGTAACAAACAAACATTTATCATAATTATTTACAAATCGTACATTTTTCCAAATCAGCTATTAGTATTTAAGTGAAGGAAAGTTTTTTTTTGAATTATTTGAATCAGTGCATTATAATAAAGTAAAAAGCAATAGCCTTAATTTAAGAATTTGTAAAAAAGGTAATATAAGGGGTAATGTTTATGTGGTTCGAAAAGGGAATTTTGTTGGAAGCAACAAATTTTAAATTATTCAACATACATTCGATTGTTTGTTTTTTTATTCATAGCTTCATCTTACAGTATATAGAATTTCTAAAACAGCACACAAGAATTTAATTCTTTACAATTTTATGTTAGTTTAACATGCAAACGCACGTGCACATTGTCAATACACGTGATTCTTTTTTATGTGAACACCTGCAAAACGTATTCACTGAATAAAAAGAGAACCATGTTTACTTCTTTCCTCAAAAAAGCATCAATTATGTTTGTTAAAGATATAGTTAAATTTTTAACTGCATGGTAATTTCTCAAACTCCCTGACCTCAGTTCAAACAAATCTCAGCTGTGCAGTCTTTCTAGAGGATAGAGATTGACGGGGGTTTTGTTGCGGAATACCAATTTATCATCACTGTCTTTATTCTGAGGCCTAATTAACTTTTGGATAACGCCACTTGGTAGTCCGCGAAGCTACTATTGAAATGGACCAGGCAGGTTATAAATAGGGATAGGAAACCCGATTAGCGGGTTATTAGAATATTTGCTATTTAAAATTTCACTTAATGTATAAATTTTAAGACTTAATTACCCATTAGATATAAGTGATTTACTATTTACACAAATGCCTTAGATTTTTTTTTTTTGTATTTAGTTTAAGGATATCCTATCTTTTCATTTTAATTCGTTAAACTTTGGTACATTAATATTTTTAGTTAAATTTTTAGTAAAAGCTTACAATTTTTTAATATTTGACGTATTTTTCGACTGTAACTGCATTAAAAATATCATTTTCAACCAATCATTAATTATGTTATGATCAAAAATAACCGGTTTTTCAAATCCCAGGTTATAAACATCCAGTCGATAATAAAAAGATGCTCGACCATATTATTCCAGTTTGGATATTTCATTTTGGTATTATTTGACTTTGATTAATAAATAAATTAAATTCCATGATATTTATAATAATGAAGATATCTAAGTTAGTTCCAAATAAATTTTATGTTTATAAATGTTTGATACGAGACGATCTGAATTTTTTAAACAAATAGGAGCCAGATAATATCAGCAATACTCCGAAAATAGATAAAACCAACGCCACCTTCGAAGTATATTTATCTTTAGGTAACGCATCTAAAGAATTAATTAAAACTCATACACCTTTACAACTATAATCTAAAAATTACAATAAAAAAATACTTAGTGCTGCATGAGATTTGACGTTAGGTATGAATAATAAATTCGTTAAAACAAATTTAGCCGAACAGTCTGGTATGTCGTTTGATATATTTATGGTCATTGGGAAATCGCAAACATAATTTAACTTGTAATCAAATTTATTTTCAGCGATTTTTAAAAATCTATATATTTCTATATATTTTTGTTTTTATTTCTTACTTGGTTCGTATTCGGTAATACTGCAATTTGATATCATAAAATCAAACGAAATTGACTTAAGAGTGATAAATTTATTGTTTTGATCATATTTAACAATTAAATTATAAATATCTTGGTATTCTTTATTGAATGTTATTTTTAATTCTTTTGTATCTCTCGTGCCAGACGCACGAATTTTAGAAATTCGGCTAGACAGTGGAAAAAAGAGTTCTTTCTTCAATAAAAATATAAAATAAAACGTAATCACAATTAACGTGAATGTCTCCATTTATGTCAATCATGAAGTCTGGGCTTTCGCTAGGATATTTTATTGAGAAACTCCACGATAAATGAGTATAACTGATTAAAACTATCATAAAAAGAATAAATAGTTACATAAAAATCGAATAAAGATCATAGCTGAAATTAATTCCTAAATAATTCCACAGAAGTGAATAAGGAGGTATAAGTGGAAATCCTATTTATAAAGCTATTTTATGAATAAACAAAAATTTAAGTTAAATATTCGGTCAGGATGATTTTAATATACATTAGTTTTGTGTTATCCACGGTGGTTAGTTTAGTAATACATGCGGATAAAAAGATAAGACGTTTATAAAAAAATGCCAGTTGCTCACTGTCTCGACTTACCTAAAAATATAAATTTATTTATTGAACAGATTTTTTTTAAAATATACAGAATAATTTAGCAAGTAATCATTTTTAAAAATATGAACCACACCACCTACCATTACAGATCAGATAATACAATGATAGCGCAGGCGTGGTTACATAAATTTGAGCTTGTAAAGGGTATAAATACATAATTATTTATTGTAAAATACCGTTCATGTTTTTTTTTCCAAAAAAAAAGTTAAATTGTTTATGCACTTTTTAAACTTACTGCTTTTTATTTAATTATAATTATATGATACAGTTAGTTTTGATTCTTTTATCAATTTCAGATAACAAAGGATTTCATGCTCAAAACTGTCAAAATTACAACAACATACAATTAAAAATGATAATAAATATAAATACGTTCATAAAATTCTAAAAACTTTCCATACTAATAATAATTTTAAGGTTGAATGAGTAAATGATTAATAAAATATATTTATTAAATTCGAAAAAATTAACCCATTATAATCTCAATCAGTAATCATTAACATTCTTTCTAAGATTTCTGTTTATTTCTGAACAAAAAAATATTGCATTACATTGAAATAATTATAATACAACGAACCCTCAATCGAGCGCCATACACCTTGATGACTCACATTTTAATTTTGTCGGAGTCGTTAAAAAATGTCGGCAAATAAAATGTCAAATTTTATTCTCAAGTTTTAAAAATACACACTAAAAAATATTAAACCATTTTAGGAGGTAAAAATTTAAATAAATAATAAAACATAATCAAATAATAAAAAACGAGAATTTACGATTGGATGTTTTATCTATTAAAAAAATCTCACCATATCAAAGATCTCGTTCTGTTCAGTCAAAACTGCAATCAATTGGGTTCTTAGAGAACTGTGGAGATGTTTTTTGTGGAAAATACAGCTATTTCGAATTTGATCCTCATGTTGAAACGAAAGTGTACCTTTTTAATCTAGGTCATGACGGTATTTAAAAAAAAGAAGAGGTCACGAACTTGGGAATCCGTTACAAGAAAGCACTGTTTTAGTGCTTTTACTGGAGTTTTTATTTGCTTTTTCATTTATCCCCTTAAATTTGGTGAAAGTACTCTATTATTTTAACTCAATCCTGGCATTAAGCCAATATCTCTTAATCCTCTCGATCAATAATTTAAAAATAACAAGGAAGAAAAAAATTTTTAACGAACAGCTGGAAAAAAACCTTGTTTCCCTGTTCATTATGGAATTGTCTTTATAGCCCCCCTAATGATTGACTAATAACCAATAAGGCCATCAAACGCTCTATATCATAAATTAAATAGTGATTTCGGTCTTATATGGTCCGGCAGCATATGCAAATTCTATAGAAAAGCTCTACCAAGAAGCTGAGGCAGTCTTTATGAAAACGTTTTCCTAAGAAACACGAAACCCAGGAACAATTGATTGTTTCTAATTATATATATTATTTTCATATATTAATGACATATCTGGATCGATTATTCCCTTTGGGACTTCCAAGTATTTTAAAATTTTCAACGGGGCGGTCTATCCAGGTTTTACTGAAATTATTTTTTCCCATCTAATTTACAAGATTTTAAATCTAACAAAATTTTTGGTATTATTGATCGTAAAATATCTGAATAACCCGCATTAGTTGGTCTGAATTCATTGATAAAAAAGCTTGGATCAGAGTGTTTCGGATATGTGCAAAGTCCGCCGAAAATTAAATTAATAAAATTCACCCCTGTAAATACAAATGGTATATATAAAAAAATTAATTTTTAATTAACGCGCGAATTTTTAGTTTAACCATGCCAGAAAAGTTTATCTTTGACGGGTTCGAATTTCACATGAATAAACGGACTGGCATAACTGCGTATTTTCGTTGTAAAGGCTATGAAACGAAGAATTGCAAGGCACGATTGGAGGTTAAAGATGAAGTATAGAGGTATAGAGTGGAGGCTATTTTATTAAAATACATTTGATTATTTGTGTTTAAATGATTATTTAATTTTCGGCGGAAAAGCCGGGTTAAACAGAGTTTCACGTCCCTTAAATTTTTTATCAATCTTCTTAAAAAAGGCAAAAAGATACAAAATATTGGGTTAAATGGTTGAAGGAATTATTATTTTTCATATATTTATGAAGAAAAATTTTTTAAATATATACGTAAAGTTCTGTTGGTTCAGTTCATCAAGCTATTGTGATTGATTTTTTACATTACGTAAACTTATTTATTTTTTAAGCTTTTTATGATGAAAAAAATTCATTTTTACGCATATAGTTCATCGAATTTTAATATTTCTTAAACAAAAAGTTTTACTGAAAGCTCTTACATCCGCCATTATTACGGGCATGGCCGAGCAATAGTTCGCAAGCTGTTGTAAATATATATTGTCGTTCCTTGTAGATTCATTAGTATGTATTTTTATAGAATCTTATAAACGCGGGCCTCAACTAAATGGAAAAATTTATTTCATCTTGAAATAAAATTTATTATTCATTGATTCTTCCCAAGCAAAAATTTTATTAACAAATGTAATGTGTTGATTTATGATATCAATATATTTCTAAATTCACAAATAATACGATATAATTAAAAGTTGAATCGAAACTCAACCAATATCTCTGAAATTGTTGTAAGGCTTAATTCACAAAAAATCTCTCCCAGAATTTCGACAAAATTTGGTTCAAACCTATGCCTCAATTCTTATTAATTAAATCTATTTATAATCTTAATGCTTTGAGCAGCATATTTCCTCCGTTTTCTTTGAAGACATTCTGTTTTAAGGCATCATGGGCTTGTATCCAGTTGCACCACTGATGGATGTATCAAACAATTTTAATGGAGTGAAATTTCCCATTGTCTTTTTTATTCTTAGATTTTTTAATAATAACCTCTAACTTCATCCCTTACATTCAATTTAAATTATCCTCCCTCTTATGCGAAAACTGAAAACCTACGAATCATATTTTTTGAGTCATGTTCTAAAATGCCTTTCTTGATTATATGATTAATTTTATGAATTTTTTTCAATGTATTTAAATTTTTGAATAATTTAAATGCTATTTTGTTGAATTTCCTCAAAATAAAACTTGAATCAAAGGTAGAATAGAACCCCGCTACATTTTTTATGAACATGCGCAAACCATCTGATGTTTCCAACACGCCAAGAACTAAGCCAAATTTTCTAAAAATACATGAGAATAACGTTAAAAATAAACACATTAAGAATGTGATTATGTTTTGCTAAATAGAAATATTATAAAAAAGAAAATACTAATAATGTGCGCATATTCATAAAAACGGAGTGAGGTGGTCCTATTGTATCATTCAGCCTAAAAATCCAATCCGGTATTTAAAATATAATTGACAAAAAAATATTTTTAATGCCCCATTTTATAATAATAACATGTTTTTAATACGTTACATAAATTCGATCCAAAAAAATAAGATCCTTCCTCAACATCCAGTTATATCAGTTAATTATTTTTATTCTGCCGATAAAAATCTATTTTACAAATTTTGTATTTCAAAAATTAAAAAAATCTATATAGTATGGAAAATAAATACTTTATTACCACTGCGCGTGCTTAATTAATTGCTCCGTTGGCACTCCTATCCAAGAAAGAATAGAGGCTATCAAATGTTTAGTGGATTAAACCCAACCAACTATCTAGAAGATTTTTTGAAAGTGTTATCTACCTTAATGTATGATAATGTGAACTGGGAGACTAGAATTTCCTCCTGGTATCGACCCAATCAGGTTTCTCGTCCTTTTACCCCCAAAAAATCCTAAAGCACAACTAAAAAAAGAGCATTTGAAACTAATTTTGCAAGGAAATTTTTACGTTTCTCCTTATACCTCAGCAGTTTATTTTATTAATAAAAATGGGTAGAATTTTGTATGATTAAAATTTAGTATCTAACTCGAATTAGAGAAATATAAAATTAAAAAAAGAACAGCTTCCTTCATCTTGCAATTCGAAGCTGCAAGTTTAGCTATTAATCTTATATCAACGATTTTTGTTCTCTAAAACGTTATGTT